>JAFELO010002040.1:382627-395688 GCA_017140195.1 Eumaeus atala
CCCCAACGAAAGTTACATTACCACATACACCTTTTAATTAAAGACAAATAACGCGGAGTTACGCGTCATCGTTTTTCCCTTCTTTCCTTTGTTGACGCAAATTTATAACATTTTTCTCATTCCTACTTCCGCTGAGGTTGTTTTCACTTCAACAACTTCACATGATTCAAACATGGTGTACACATCCTTTTTTTTGTTAACGCGGGGAAACGCATTTACGCGCCTTCACCGGCCCTGGGTAGGGTCCAGTGGTGTGTGGGACTCGCGGCACATTATAGTGCCGAATACCCACAAAAACTACCGCGAATGCCATCAGTGCCGCCCTTGGCGAGGTGCCTCGGAACAACAATCATCAGGGCACCTCGACGGCTGGTCAGTCCCTTAAGGGACCACCTCCACCTCCACAGCTGGGGTTGCCCAGCACAATAGGACAACCCCGCCGACTTAGGGACAGTGCAATGGGGTGAGGTTCCCATCCTCGCCCCTTGCCCCGTGCACACCCCCCTCCTGTTGCTCTTAGGTCCCCTCTTCTTATAAGAGGGGTACCGAGGGCGTTTCCTCCTCCTGATCTATAAGCCCCCTCATCTTATAAGAGGGGTGTAAAGATCCCCCCTCGGTTCAATTGGCTTCGCCTGGGTTCACCCCAGGCTACCAAGCCCCACCGCCATGACAAGGCTTGAACCATGGCGGGGTGGTGTACACATCCTACAGTATTGTAACTGAACTTAGCTCACACGAGTGTAAAGATTGCGGGAATCTTTAGTTATGTATATATGTAAGTGAAGGTAGATCATGCTGCCTAGCAGCGGAATAGGACCGGATCCACCGTAGGGGGGAGGCCATTCGATAGTGCCGAGAAATCATAGCTATGCTGTAACGTTCGTACCGCTTCTGAGCATCTGGTGGACCATTAGAGGGGAGGAGGAAAGAACGCATCTGTATGAAAAATCTACGGATGTCGATGGGCGTCGATAGTCATAAAAATGTTACAAATATGTTTTTGCCAGAACACTATAAAAATATCTATGAACGTCATTTACCATCGAGTGATCACACTTGTTCGCCACAAGCAAGAGGGACAACACAGTGAAAGAGAGAGGAAGAGAGAGAGAGAGAGAGATGGAACATGAAAGAGAAAAAAACATTGAATTATAAAAAAATATTATCTGCCTTTTCAAATGACTTTTTGTATAGTTGAGTAGTTGAGGAGGATTTCCTAATAGTCCCATTGAAGAATCCGCTAATGAGTAGTTGTGATTCTGAATACCTGTCGTTAGCGCAAACGATTTGCCACGTTGAAAATTCAACGCTCATAAGTGCGTTTTATTTACTGACTTCAAGAAAAGAAAGTTTTTTGTTTCACACAGCAAGGATTAGTGCTGTACGTACGAAACCCTAAACTGACGTATGCTGTCGCGTTTCGTGCGGTTTGCTATCTGGTGGCTCATTGGAGGGGAGGCGGAAGACAGAGCTACGCATCTGCATGACAATAATGCGGATGTCTATGTGGATGACTCAAATTGCCCCCATACATTATTAAAAAGGATCGAGCAGTTTGCTAATCCGATTGTGAAAGCGAAGGCCTATCCATCTGATCAAGTGGAAGATACACTGTTTGTCCATCATTGGGGTCCAGTGGTGTGTGGGGCTCGCGGCACAATTAAGTGCCGAATACCCTCAAAAACCTTCGAGGGCTTGCGAGGGCCTTCCGCGCCGCCTTTGGAGAGGTGCCCCGGAACAAGAAATCATCACGGCACCTCGACGGTAAGTCAGCCCCTAAAGGACCGACGCCTCCTCGATAGCAGAGTTGCCCCGCACCACAGGACAACCTCACTAACTTTGGGACAGTGTAATAGGGTAATGTTTTCATCCTCGCCCCTTGCCCCGTGAGCAAAAGCGTCGCGTCCTTTTGCTGTTTTGTCCCTTCTTCTTATAAGAACGGCTCCACCTCCTGCGCTCTAGTTCCGTCCCGATACAAAGAGCACCCGCCTCCACGATTCCATTGGCTTCCCAAAGGGTGTCTCGATTCACCCCCGGCTACTGAGCTTCACCGCCACGACAGGGCTTGAACCATGGTGAGGCCATTGTTTAGTCCTGTCCTAATGGCTCCGAGCCAACTGATATTTCAATAACTAAATTAAATGAAGCTCTCAAATGGTACGGGCTAAATCGGAAGCGTCCCAGCAAGAGTATTTTTTTAAATAAAATAGGGGAGCAAACGAGCAATCGGAGCCTTCTTACGACTACCGACGCCCATGCACACACAAACACACACACACGCACACGAACACACATCATCACGCCAGTTTCCAAACGGGGTAGACAGAGAGAACGCCCATGCACGTACACATAATTACTTTGTCGGTGCGTTACCCTCCTTCCACCCCCCGTCTACAATGGCCCAAAATATAATATATAACTAGTAATATAGTTTGTACATATAATCGTTCGGCGCAGTGGCAAGCGAATATTACCATAGGTTTCTATCTTCGCCATTGGTCCTGAGTGGGAACCGATGGGGTATGTGGGACCTGAGGGCTGAATATCCTCTAAAAACCCCCGGGTGCCGCCTGTACTGAGATGCCCCGGTTATCAGCAACATGGCACTCGTCTAGGTCATGGATGTTTATGTATTCGTATAGTAAACTTCTTAAATATGAAAAATTATTAAACATAAAAACAGGCTTCCGCGGCGTTACGATATATTCCTTATTAATGGAGGTATCCTGCACAAAAAGATTCCAATGTTAGATGGCCCATTTGTTGAAGTTAGGCATGGATACATCATTACGCTATGACATATAGGAGCCGAGCAACGCAGGAGAAGCGGGTAAAACCGCAGAGCTGTCTTAGTTATATATATGTCGCAGGTAACAAAGGCGAATAATGATTCACTTTATTTCAATAAGGCTAGCTTCATTGAATATAGTATAACGCTGAACGCTTCTGGTGCAATTTCACTCAGCCGTCAATGTGGCTAATAGTTAGCCCGCCAAAATACAAAACGGTCTTGTTTTTGAAAATGGCTAGTCGTAATGTTATGCGGCGGTTTGTACAAAACGTATACACTTAAAGATGTTTGAAGTGGTCATAACCATCAGAAAGTGCTTAGCTCCGAAATGCTACGTGATGTAGCACTGCTACGGCGTAGTCGGGTAATGAAATAGTGTTATATTTTTTTTATAGTATCATATTTAAGAGCTGGTACCCGCGACTTCATTCACGTTCCTGTAAAATTTGAAAATTGAATTCCCTGAAGGTTCCAGATCAGATTTTAAAGTTTACAAAACAAATTATACTCTACATGTCGCACAGGCTTATTTGCTATATAACCAAAGAAACTCTTTCAAATCGGTCTACCGGAGTCTATCAGTACCGGAGATTAGCGTGAACAAAAGGGAGAAACATACAAACTAATTTGTTTTCTCTACTACTGTTTGCTTGTAACCCAATTATTATCATTATTTTAAATATTTCGTTTACATATATACGTTTTTTACTTTTATTATAAGTATTGAGAAAGATATCTAATCCTATTTTGTGGTGATGGTATCATACTTTGTGGGATATTATTATTATCATGCCAAGATGTTTACCATGAGACTACATGTTTCTACCGATTTTAAGTGCAACCTGTGCATACATGTGCTTATTTTGACGAAGAATTTATGTTTAAATTCAATTTAATACCGTTTAGGTTATAATCATATTGTATTCTCAAATTATCCCTTAACGTCGGGAATATTGGATATTTATGTAATTACTTTAGAGTTTATAGAGCACACAATAATAGGTGCTTTTTGATGGAATGCTAACACCCATAGACATTAGCATAATTACTATGTAGATGAGTTGCTCTCGTCCCCCTACTGGTTCACCGGCCACTCACAAACCGCATGAAACGCGACAGTGTAGCTGCTATTTACGATGGTATTAAGTGACTGGGAGGTGCCTCCCCGGACGCGCCGTGCCAACTCTTCTCCGATGTAGCGATGGCTCACTATATAGTCGCATAATATTACCCTTTTACAAAATCTACATAAATTCTACCAACATAATTCATTTTATTACCTTTTACAAAATCTACATAAATTCTACCAACATATTTCATTTTATTACCTTTTACAAAAGAAATACGCTCAATTGTATATTATCCTGGTGGCGGGGAAATGTGACCGTTAGCGTTTCAATTTCTTTTAGATTTGCGTTGTACGTTTTATCATACCTCACCATCAGAATTTACGGGGGTGTAACACCGCCAACTGATTCAAGACTGTTACAAGAAATTTAAATATCATAATAATACTGGGCGTCGAACTCAGGACCTCACCAGCTGTGGTACAGTTAAATACATAAATAGACACTAGACTTTCAGACACTTAATATTCATATGCATTGCGCAGTTAAATTAAATATGAATTATTGTATTGTACTTAGCTTTCTCTATCAGTCCCATTCCAAAGCCTCCGCTCCTGGGAAGTTGTACTACTAAATACGTTTGAGCGAACGATTTGATTCATTGAGTCTTCATTTCTTGTACACATAATTTTATTTACAGATAAGTGAGGAGAGATATGGAGAGAGAGAGAGAGAGAGAGAGGGATTTCTTAAACGGTCTTGACCCACCACACATTTCCACCCCTGCTACTCCTGCGTCGCCAGGCTCGACAGCGGCATCCACTATGCTCCCATTGATATGATCGCAGGGGACCTCGAAGGTATAGCTAGGACTGCCTTAGGGCCCGCAACAAATTAAATCAGAAGAAAATATCAGGAGTAGGAAGTAGCTTTGATTCCCCCACCCAATCAAAACGGAGATTGTACAAGATTACAATGACTCATACAAGCCGAGGAAAAAGAGGGCCGCCAGGTGAGGCCCAACTGCTATGCGCCACGTACATATTAAAAACCTATTCAATTTCTTTACATTTAATTTGTTATTATTTAAGCTGTTCTTATGTATGCGTTAAAATCGTATGTTTCCAATAAATAGTTCTTCTAAAGTCTTTTAAAGGTTCCCACGCTGTCCACGAGGCTGCCATAACATACTATCCCGAAGAGGGAATCAGGGAAGAGGTAATACCCACATTTTCGCTAACTTCTATTTTGAAATCAAAGTTGTCGACATTTGTTTCGGTCACGGTATTTTTGGTATTTAAAGGGCTCGGCCGTCGCCGTCGTACACGCGCTCGTTAAGTTGAAGGCCGCTTTGCGTACACCTGCGTCATGCCGCAGTACGCTGCTTACGTTGGACGTATTGGTGACGTTGTAACTCGGGCGTATTATTGTCGGCGGCTTCAGAATTTGGATGTATTATGTGATTGTTGATCTGTAAGGCAATTAATTTACGCACTGCCACGAAATCTGGGTGGGATGGGTGCGTGGGACGCGTGTGAAAAATTAGTGCCATGCATGGTGCATGCCACTATTTCCTCTTATGCGACGGAATTGAGGTACCACTACACTAGAACCTTCCTCGGTAATTTTTCAATCCATTGGTGAAAGCAGCTTGAGAATATACAGTAATGAAAATCCACAGTGTGTCACGAAATGAAATAGAGAGTCTTAAATACAGATATATAAGGGCTAAAAATATTTCATTTAGGGATATTCATTGCATCCTCTTGATTTTTTTGTTACTTTTTTATTAATTGGGTTTACAAGCGGTAAGGTTGTATGATACTGCGAGGCACAGTATACATACGCAGACATATACATAAAAATCTAGCTCAAAATGTATTACTAAAATTATTTACTAAATATAGGATTTTTCTTTGTATCTTACCTAATCGCCTCTATGGTGTAACGGTGCGGGTGTCACCCGTTAAGACTGTTAGCCGTGTGGGGTCCTAGGTTCGATCCCTAGGACGGGCAACTGTTATTAAATGTTTCTCAGATTTTTCTGAGCACGCATTACATTGTACGGGATTGGAATGTGCCCGAAGTGGTCATAGGCTTGCAACCTATGACATCATAGGCCTCAGTACCTCGGCTAACCTTGGGTGTTCTATATCCACTGGACATACAAGTTGTGGAAGTACTAGCACACCTCTGCCTACCTCTTCAGGGATAACAGGCGTGAAGGTATTTTTAACTTACCAGTTAAGAAATAAATAACCTACTTTCATGCGCATTAGGCTGGTATCACTCCTTAGTTACGCCATCACAAAAACGTCTCGCTCACATAATGCCGTCGCAAAGTGACATCATGCAGTCAGGTTTCGTACAATGGAAGTAAAGTACCACGTCTACACAACAATCATACGGATGTCTATGGGCTCAGATAGTATTTGTTACAGATTTCGATTACTCGTTAACCCCACTCCAAAATAAAAAGTACCAATTCCTTGTATAGCTACCCTTATAAATAAGTCATTAAGTATCTTCTTCATGTCAACCGTAAAATGTGATCAATTAATTAATTTTATGACAATATTTAGCAGATGTATTTACATCCCCGAAGGTTGGACGAAGGTCGGTTCTGCTTCTGAAGGCGCAAATTTATCCCTGCCTCAATTATAAGGGTCCGCTTCTAACGGTTAAGACATTCTTTTCTACTGTAAATTGATTTTATGCTAGCTAATATTGATGTGCTTTTGTCTTAAGGGTTACATTGAACCTCAGTTGATTTTCTTACCGTCTAGATTGAATGAATCTCTGGAATTACAGATTGGATTTGAAAAATTCTTTTCGCGTATGCCAGCTGCATTCATGAGGAAGGTTATAAGCTCGTATACAGGATGGACCAAAAGTCCGTTAACATTTGAATAGGTTGCCGCGTCGTTTCATTCATTGCAAGAGCGGCCAATGGGAATTCAGTAGCATGGCGTCGTTCAGTGACAGTAAAGGTGCATTTTGTGTGTAAAACCGAATGAAAGATTCTGCGACTTTGACTCAACGAAAATTTTGCGATCATTACAAGTTATGAGATAAAAATCAAGCTCCATCCAATGTGTTAATGAAAGTAATGCGTGCTCAAGTTTGAGACGACGGGATCTACAATGGATTTACTTCGGTCTGGCCATCCTGGAACGTCTAGGGAACCCGAAAACATAGAAACATAGAGCGAGTAAAATCGTACTTTCGTGACCAACCTGGACCTTTACTCGAAAGCGGTTTGCTGTTCTTAACGTGCCAAGAATATCATTAAATCGCATTCTCAAGAAGGATTTACGTCTAAATCCCTACAAAATCTAATTGGTACAGGACTTAGGGTCTCAGGACCATGCCACTAGGTTGCAGTTTTCAAACGATATGGTACAGCTGGTTTACCAGCTTTACAAACACGACGAGGCGTACTTCCTAAATGGGCATGTTAGTAGACAAAGTTGTCGTTATTGGAGTGATACTAATCCGAAGTTAGAGCATCAGAAACATCTGCATTCACCTAAAGTCACGGTATGGGTTGCTTTATTAGCAAGATGCATTATTGGTCCATACTTTTTTGAAAACTCAAGACGGCGTGCGGTTTCAGTGAACTCCGAGCGGTATATCAACATGTTACAAAACTTTTTCGCTCCAGCGCTGCAGGATTTTGCTGGTTTTAATCAACGCTCATGGTTTCAGCAAGATGGAGCCACTTGTCATACATGACTCATTACGTGCAGCTCAAGACATTTATGGCCCGAAAGTGACATCGAAAGAGGGGATATTAATTGGCCGTCTCGTAGCCCGGATCTATCCCTAATGGATTTTTTTCTTTGGGATTTTTAGGCTAAAGTTTACAAGACCAACCCAGTAACTCTCGACGGATCAAAGGATCGTATTCGCACAGAAATACAAAACATCTCAACAATAATGTGTAAAGCTGCTATCGAAAATTTCCGCTCTAGATTGCAGCAATGCCAGAATAATGGAGGATTGCATATGGATGATGTCATTTTTAAGAAATAAATTCCCCTCTTGTTTACTGTCGATAATAAACAATTTTAATCTACTGTAATTAATTTTTTATCATCATTTAAAATATAAACAGACTTAAAAAGCATCTTTTGGTTCAACCTGTACCACGCTAATATAATGTGTGACTGTTTTTCATTTACCAGACAGGTTTTTTGCTCTTATAGTCACTATTGTCAAAAGTAATTTTCATAATATTCTAAACTACATTGCTGAGGACATCGGGTATCTTCTACCATTTCAGAACAACTGTCGATTTATCACTGAAGGAACAACCTGTGTAGTACGTGACAGTTATGCTGTTACGTTTTGTGCGGTTTGTGAGGGGAGGAGAAACGGAGGGCTACGCGTCTGCATGATGTCTATAGATATACTCGTTAAAATCGATAGTACTCGTTAAAAGGCTTCCATTGCTCTTTAGCTGTTTTGAAGTTTAGTTTTTTATAGAATAAGGGGACAAACGAGAAATATTAGTCTTTTTACTACCGACCGACTACCAACGGCCATAAACATCCACGTAATTACAATGCCGATGTCACTTTATGGCAATATTATGTGAGCGAGAGGTCCTTAACCGTACGTGCCGGCCCAATTCCGTTGCATAGGAGAATGTCTTGCACTATGCAGCGCACTCCCACTCAGCGTAACGCTATCTAAAACAGGAATAATTCTGTAACAGTTATATGAGTATCAGTTTTTTGTTAATAGTACAGGAAGAGCAATCGCGTCGTAGACCCGTTTCTACAGTTTTATGTTTGTGTGTTTAATTCGCAGTTGCAGTTTCTTTGACTAAATCGAAAGAGATGGCACGAAAGGTAAAGCATATTTTTATGCCAATATAAACCTTATTTACTTTAATATTTATCAACACTTATAAATGAATATATTTGTGAAAACTGCTTCAGTGTTACAAGAGTATCTTATATATTAAATATTATCCCCGAAGAGGTAGGCAGAGGTGTGCTAGTACATCCACAACTCGTAAGTCCAGTAGATGTACTAGAACACTCACGATTAGCCAAGGTACTGAGGCCCACCCTCACCATGGTTCAAGCTTTGTCGTGGCGGTGGGGCTTAGTAGGCTCGGGTGAAACCAGGCAAAGCCAACTGAATCGAGAGGGATCTCGTCACCCCTCTTATAAAAAGAGGGGTTTCAAGATCATGAGGAGAAATCGCTCTCGCACCCCTCTTTTAAGAAGATGGGACCTAAGAGCAACAAGGGGAGGCGCTTCTGCGCATAGGCAAGGGGCGAGGATGGGAACCTCACCCCATTGTACTGTCCCAAAGTCGGTGGTGTTGTTCTGCGAAGCAACTTCATCTGTGGAGGTGGAGTTGCTCCTTTGGGGGGCTGTGCTCTGATGACTTGTTGTTCCGGGGTACCTCACCAAGGGTACTGATGGCACTCGCGGTGGTTTTTGTGGGTATTCGGCACTATCATGCGCCGCGAGTCCCACACCACTGGACCCCACCCAGGGTCGGCGAAGACGCGTAAATGCGTTTCCCCGCGTCAACAAAAAAAAAGGTACTCAGGCCCATGGCATCATATGTGGCAAGCCTATGGCCACTTCGGGCACATTCCAATCCCGGACAATGTAATGCTTGTTCAGAATAATCTGAAAAACATTTGATAATAGGCGTATTAATAATAATAAGCGTAATTCGGAGTACATTATGAGGGTATCACTAAAGGCCCTTGTCCTAATGTTTGTATACTGTGGATATAATTACAACAACACCAACGCATCTCCTGTCAGTTCTCTAATATTGTATGTTGGAGGAGACACATTCACAACTCTGTTCCTATTCCTCCGCTTATCGACTCGGTGGCGTGATGGTTTTTTTTTAATTATCAAATTATACACGTGATTTGTTTTTATAAATTGCCACCATTCTATTTCGTCTTATACATATAAATAAAATTATTTTCAATTGTACAATGTAAGGACTTACTTATTTATGGTTTTGACCTTATTTATGATTTCGACCTTTTTTACGGTTTTTACTACCGGCTGGCTCAGTTGGTAACGTGGTTATTAGTCCGCGTGTGACGCCGGAGGTCGCGGGTTCGAATCCCGCCTAGGTCGTGGATGTTTATATGTGTATTATAAGCATTTCTATAATCTATAATATTTCTTAAATCTATAAAAATATTGAATATATTTAAGTTGTCTAGTACCTATAAGTAAGTTCTTACTTAGGTAATTAGCAAAGGGCTAGGCTGACGATGTGTGATAAGTCCTCAGATACTATTATTATTAGGTACTGTTATTATTTTTATTATATAGGTGACAATTTACAATGGTAAACTGGATTTGCAACTTCTTAAGAACGAACATGATTCTAAAATGAATTGTGCGCGAGACATTAGCGAAGTAAGCGCCGTAAAGAGTTACGCTCGATTACTGTTTCACACGGTTTTAATTCTCATTATTTTGCCCGTCTTTTAGGGTGTAAACTACGATAAATGTTGAAACATACAAGCAAGTTAATGTTAAAATGGTACATGAATTTAGTTAAACAAAACCAAATCTAAAGTTTATATTTTTTATTGCACATGTTGTTAAGTGAATGCTCATAGACGTCCGCAATACTAGTGGTCTCACGGAGGCTTCGCCGACCTTTCAGAGTTTTAGTTTATACTACTTTTGTGATATTTTTGTATTGCGACCGAAAAATAAATGCGTAGTGCCACATGTTTACGCTGTTGGGTTTCGTGCTATTTGTGAGAACTAGAACGCCTATTGCAAGCATGGAGAAAATCGGGACGCGTCTGATTGATAACTTCTGTTTGTACGGATGTTTATGGGTTACACACAACAAAAACTAACTGCTCGTTTGCCCTCTGTGCTGTGAGAAAAGTATTTCATTCCGATTTGTAATATGATTTAACCAAGTACTACTCTACATATAGAATACATTATCGTGTAGCACATAATACAGATGTATTCACAATTTATCGGTCGGTTAGAAGCAGTTGCCAAAGGACTTGGCTTCAAAGTCCCTTCGCTGAGGCTCGTCGTTGCCATTTACATACTAAGTACATTGACTTGATATGCTTGGTTACTAAGATAGTGTACTCTAGTTACTAATAATGTTAATATGCTCTTATTTTTGTATAATATTGTTTTGTTTCGATCTCTAGAATTTTCGGTCCACCCGTGACCATGGTTGCTGTAAAGCTTCTGAAACTTCGGGCTAGTTAAATTATTAGATAAACCACGACATAATCATCTATACGTATTATATATATTATCGGTAAATGTTTATTGTAAAATAGTATAGGTATTAGAGATGTGCTTATTCTTATAGCAAATCATAATATGCTATAGGTACTAAGAATGCACTTCTTATATTGTTATAATTTTAAGACAATAAGAATGCGCTTATTTTTTTCATATTATACCATAGGTACTAAGACTGCCCTTACTTCATATTATATTATACTTTAGGCATTAATTATGCGCGTCTATCATTTTTATAGAATACAAGCTTTAGCATACCGCATTGCTAATGATAATTCTTAACAGTTTCTTAAGACATCAGCAACTTTTTTAAGAATAATAATGATGTACGCATAACATGTTCGTATGCAACATGAATTGTGAAATTAGTAATAATATCCGTGGACTTGTGGATAACACCGTGTTAGCCTAGTTCTGTGGTAAGTACCGTCAGTACTTGTAATACAGGTACTAGACAACTGAAATATATTTAATATTCTAATAAACTTAAAATATACATATAATACGCAGATACATATAATCCATGATTTAGGCGGGATTCGAACCCGCGACCTCTGGCGTAACACGCGGACTAACCGCCACGTAATCAACTGAGCCAGCCGGTCATCAAATAATAAAAATAATGACAATAATGTCGTCCTAGCCGAATATCGACTAGAGCGGCCATCTCTTATCTGTGCGGGACATACTATAATGCAGTAATGTTTGCAAAGACACAAGTACATCCGTCCCGACGGATATCCGACACGACCGGAGAGAAATCAGGTGCAGGACTGACGGCTCGACGTGCTCAACGAGGCACGAGTGCATCATACCCATTTCTCGTCGGGATCATAATATAATAAATCGCGACAAAATCCTTTAAAGTAGTTTTATCATAATGTTATAACCATGTTTATGGGAAATCACGTTTCAACGGAAACACCCAACTGAAAAAAGAGTACCTTCACGCCTGTTATCCCGGAAGAGATTGTCAGAGGTGCGCTAGTACATCCACAACTCGTAAGTCCATAGATATACTAGCGCACCCACGACTAGCCAAGGTACTGAGGCCCATGACGTCATAGGTGGCAAGAATATGGCCACTCCGGGCACATTCCAATCCCGGACAGTGTGATGTATGCTCAGAATAATCTCAAAAACATTTAAGACACCAGAAGAAACAGCGAATCGCGGCTAGTTATGTTTCTTTTTGGTTTCATTGCCCACAGAACGTGGTAAATAGAGTTTTAAGTCCATTCGAAGACTCCCATGTCGGCCTGTCCTGCCGTGTGTCACTACGCTGTATGTCTAGAGCTATAGCTATACAGGTTATATAGTCTCTGTCCCAATAACAAATACTAAATATATTAAATTAATTACTTAAGAGAGTATACGACAATCACGGTATATTGTCGTTTTTATTGTTTATGGTAGTGATGAGTCTTTTGTGGGAGATTTCGGCTCGCACTAGGCCGATCTTTTATAATATCAAAAAAATAAAACATAATTTGGTGACTATCGTCGCTTATTAACTTCCGCACGTTAACGCACATGATTCTTAACGGGCTGCCGGCTGAATAGCTGGAGGTTTTTACGTCGAAAACTGCGTGTCTAAAACAGTAATGGTCATATTTTTTTCATACCGTGACCTCAATTCGTTTCTTAAGTATATCGAACTTACAAATATCTTCATTATTGTATCTGCGATAACTTTTGACACCGCTGTCATGTGAGTCAAAGTATAGAGCTTACAGTATAGAGCTTACAGTATAGAGCTTACAGTATAGAGCTTACAGTATAGAGCTTACAGTATAGAGCTTACAGTATAGAGCTTACAGTATAGAGCTCACAGTATAGAGCTTACAGTATAGAGCTTACAGTATAGAGCTTACAGTATAGAGCTTACAGTATAGAGCTCACAGTATAGAGCTGACAGTA
>JAFELO010002042.1:12040-29140 GCA_017140195.1 Eumaeus atala
CATGCACGCACGCACGCACGCATATACAAAAAGATGGATAGGTTTTGATCTCAGTCTAAGTTAAATTTTTCGGATGTTTCTCGGAGGAGACACGCATATACCGTACGAGCGTTCTCGCCTAGCGTGTACATGTGCGTGTGTGCGTGCTCTCACGTGCGTGTATGTGTTTACAGAGCGCGTGGGGCGAGGAGGACAGCCGGCCCGGCAGCGCGGCGGGCTCGGCGCGCGGCTCCCGGCCGCCCTCCGTCGCTTCCGAGCGTCTGTCCGACCAGAGGGAGTGGCAGGATGTCGTCTCCGGTGAGAGCTTACACCACTGTACGAGCAGCGGGTCACATCTACATTCAGTCAGCTTCAACTTCTATTTTTAATTTATCATTGATATTGGTTAACAGATTTAGACCTTTAATAGATAAAATAGACAATAAATATACAATAACTGCGTGTCAGCTCTAAAATGCGACTGTAAGGTGAAAGGCGTGGCAAGGTTAATTTATTAAAATTAAAGTAGTATTTATGTAAACGCGTATACGTACTCGCGGACCGCAGTAAGGGGCAAGACGTCAGTGTCACGTGGTCATTGGAATACTTTTCAAATGTATAGTTGTTTTCCCCAAAGGTTTAGAAAAATAATTAAAAATACCTCATGATAAGATTAATCAACAGCAGGTATTCTGTGCACATTCCAGTTCCTCTGATGATGGGCTACGTGACGCGGTACGTGTTCGGCACGGACAAGCTGCGGCCCGGCGCGTTTGAGGTGAGCGCATGACTGTACCAACGTACATACAACAGTGTACTCTCTATTTTAGTGAGAGGCACGACTGTGGAGGAACTCACACTAACATGATACCGCCTTAAAATTGACGGATATGCTATCACTTACGGCGCGCTGTTTGTGAAGGAAGACAACGTGTCCGCATAACCGTGGCGTTGGGCACATTTTGTTGGGCACGGTTTAAATTGTTAAAGGTTTCCAATGAATGGCGCCACTGTCGCAAGTTTGCAAATCTAAATTGTAAAGCGTCAGCATTCTGTAAAATCGCAGCCGCTCACTTCAAACACTAGACCGATAAGGACGGATAATGATGGTTTATCCACCAAGTTTAAACAAAATAGTCATAATTACTTATTTTGTTTATTGCAGGTCCGCGGCGCGCGGCCCCACGTGACCTCCGGTGTCATACACGTGGACGACCCGGCCGCGCTGTCGCACTGGCTCAAAAGCATCTCCGACAACATCATGGGTCTCACCAACCTGCAGGTTGTCCCAGCGTGTCCACAAACATCCGCGCCGCCCCGCGCTATGCAGATGCGTCGTGCCGGGCTCTCGCAGACCCGTGCGGTCTGCAACACGACAGCATGAGCCTGGAGTAAGGACAAATGGAGCCGGCGCGACTCGGGAAGTGCCTCTCGTGTACACGATATCACCTTAAAGTGACAGCCATGTTGTCGTATTTCTTGTGATGTGAAAATTTTCGGTGGCCTATTTAAGGGCAGTTGGAAGAAATTGAACGTGTCTGAATTATTGTAATAATCCATTTGTTTTGTTTTTTTTTAATATTGCTAACTGAACAGATGAAACTGCTGAACCGCCATCTGGCGGGCGGCGAGCGCATCTCGTACATGGGATGGGTGCACGAGGGACTGGTGTCAGCCGCGCAGCCCTGGCAGCTCTACCGCCCACGCTTCCTCGTGCTCAAGGGCACCGACGTCATGCTTTTCGACCAGCCCCCGGTACGTCCCGACGTGTTCCTCAAACCCAGCCCTTCATTATAACAAAATGCTAGTAACTAACAATAAATTTTGCGATACATTTAACTAGACCGGGAGGCGGCTACTCGCCTGACACGCCGTACAGCTGACTCGCCTCGCCAGTGGCTTTCCGATACTAGCTGAGGTTGATAGCCAGGAGATACGACGAAGGGTGACTTTTTTTGCGGGAAACGCGCAAGCTTGTCCCTTATGGGGGTTAAATTGGACAAACCCGATCAAAGGTCTTCGCTACATCCTGACTAACCGCCGGCCTTTGATTTCAACTGCCTCCGCCCATCTGTGCGATAAGTAAATTTGAAGGTCAACAGCTGAACGTCCGCGGTGAAAACCGTAACGCGGTCGCTAATTATTTGGTGATCATCTAAGTATCGCAAGTTGATAATGGATTCCATAATTTTGGAAAACAAGCTATGTTATTTGTAACAACTTCTAGGTAGTAATTGAGAGAGATAAGAAAGCGTATTATTTGCAGATGAACACGAGCGAGCTGGCCAAGTGCCCCGAGAGTCTGAAGGTTTACGCGACGCTGTTCCGAGCAGTGAAGGAGAGCGAGACAGTGGACTGGCGCCAGCACTGCTTCCTGCTGCAGAGCGGAGCCGCACCCGCGCCGCACCCGCGGTACTTCAGCGCCGACACGCGCCACGAGCTGCTGCGGCTGGACGCCGCCTGGACCGCGTGCCTCGTCGCAGCCGTCGTGCGCCTCGGGGTGAGTCGCGTCAAGAGAGCGAGGCAGTGGACTGGCGCCAGCACTGCATCTGCAGCAGAGCGGAGCCGCACCCACGTTACTTCAGCGCCGACACGCGCCACGAGCTGCTGCGGATGGACGCCGCCTGGACCGCGTGCTTCGTCGCAGCCGTCGTGCGCCTCGGGGTGAGTCGCGTCGAGAGAGCGAGGCAGTGGACTGGCGCCAGCACTGCTTATGCTGCAGAGCGGAGCCGCACCGGTGCTACTTCAGCGCCGACACGCGCCACGAGCTGCTGCGGATGGATGCCGTGTCCGTCTGCCTCGTTGCTGCCGTCGTACGCCTCGTTGTGAGCCGTAAGAGAGGGGAAGGACAGAGCGAGTGAGTAACGAAGTGTATGTGAGCCGCGGAATGTGATTGCGTGGAATGTGAAGCTCTTAAGCTAATGTTATGCGTATTTTGTGTCGCAGAAGAAGACGTTCACAGTGGTGCACATGGGGCGCGCGGCGGGGCTCACGCTGGACTGGTCGAGCGGCTTCTCGCTCAGCGAGGGCACGCCAGGCGCGCCGCCCGTCTGGACGTACCGGTCTGTTCGCTGTTCATACTACATACAGTATCCACATAGGTCTAAGGGTTTCTTTTTATATTTTTATAACGTGGTACCTTCACGTTATAAAATATAATCATTAACCCTCCGTCACAGGCCCTGGCTGTGGTCAGCTAGTGCGTGTGACTCGCGGCTCTTTATGGAATTTTCACTAAACCCCTTAAGTGACAAGTGCCTCGGATAACAGTGAGACTCCTATAACGGACGACTCCATTTTAACCATTGTTCCCATCCCCACGCTTCGCCTCGCGCATGTCCTGCTGCGTTCTGTCCTCTCCTCGGCAAGTTGCTTCGGCCGCGATGCTCGCGTCGTTGCTGTGCTGCGGTCGCTATGATGTCGATGATCACGCTGTACAACAAGCAGTCATGTTTTAGTACAATTTAGTTTCTCTGTCATGTTTTAGTACAATTTAGTTTCTCTGTCATGTTTTAGTACAATTTAGTTTCTCTATCATGTTTTAGTACAATTTAGTTTCTCTGTCATGTTTTAGTACAATTTAGTTTCTCAGTCATGTTTTAGTACAATTTAGTTTCTCAGTCATGTTTTAGTACAATTTAGTTTCTCAGTCATGTTTTAGTACAATTTATTGTCTCATTCATGTTTTAGTACAATTTAGTTTCTCAGTCATGTTTTAGTACAATTTAGTTTCTCATTCATGTTTTAGTACAATTTAGTTTCTCAGTCATGTTTCAGTACAATTTAGTTTCTCATTCATGTTTTAGTACAATTTAGTTTCTCAGTCATGTTTTAGTACAATTTAGTTTCTCATTCATGTTTTAGTACAATTTAGTTTCTCATTCAGGTTTAATTACTGTAGTGCTCGGCTTGTGATGTTAGACTTTATCAGCTTTCCTGTCATTGAAGCTCATTCAGGGAAAAATTATTCGCAGTTCATATAATAAATTATTTTTTATTCGCTGCAATATCTTGGATTTTCTTTTTTAACTATATTTTAACAATTTTGCTGTTTCTTTTTCAGTTTTTCACAATTAAGAGGATCTAGTGATGACGGAAAATCCAAGTTAAAGCTACATTTCCAAGACTCGGAGACGAAAGTCATCGAGACCAAGGTACATGCAAATACATATTAGTACAGTTATGATCTCAAATTAACCATGGAAAGTAAAATAATGTTACAATTTTGTGTCTAAAAGAAAGCAATAAAAATGTATAGAAAGAATGATGCTAATAATAATATTATTTTTATTACTAAATGTTACAACATGCTGAACGTGGGCCAATGCTTGTCAGTTATAGTGTTTTGAGTAGAACCTAAACAATTAAGCACAAGAAATTCGTTGTGATAATTCAAATCAATATCCTGAATGGACTTGTCCTTAAAAATACTCGACTACTAGCACCACAGCTATACGTGGCTGTGCACAGTAGGTATCTAATTGTTGGGTCTCACATATTTATTTGTTAATCTATATATGTATTAATACGTCAAGAAAAAATTATCACCTCTTTTCAAAGAATTTCGCATAAGCCTCCAAAATGCCTTGAAATTAGGTACACTTGAAGATTTTACGGAGAAGATGCGTCATTTATATGTGTATTGATGCAGCACATCACAATGTGTCATGTATTTGTCGCTCACTCAAAGGTGGGTAACAACGCATCGGTATAATAATGCTGATGGTAGTCGCAAAAAAATTCCTTTTCTCGTTTGTCCCCCTATGTATAAAAATATTATAATTATTACATAATAACGTGAACAATGTATTGTTCACGTTATTATGTAATAATTACATTTGTTATTTTAATTAAAAATTTAGTTAATTTAAAAAAAATTACATTTGTTATTTTATATTTTATGATTTGGCTTTTTTATTGCGATCGTATTTCAATGGTTGGGATATTGATCACACCAGTATGTAATACGCCGAGAAGAAATGCCTTTTTTAAAGAATTGCGTGAATAGAGGAAAAAGCGAAATGGCACAGTGAAATATTACATGGAGATATATATTTTAATATAATGTGCATTCGATTTTAATATTTTAATTAAATAAAATGACGCACGCATTGCAGCACACGACGTTTATTTATGTTATACTCATGTTGCGACACTGTCAAACATATAATTATGACGTGTGACATTTATTGTTTATTAAATGCCTACAAAAAGCTTTTTTTATAATCGATCGATCGTAATTTGATCTGTGGGCGAACCTTAGTTTATATAAATTCCAATAAATAATGTACGTGGCTTGTGCAGGAGTTGGAGTGCCAGATCCTCCAGAGCCTGCTGTTCTGTATGCACGCCTTCCTCACTGCTAAGGTGGCGTCGGTGGACCCTGCTTTCCTCGCCTCCATACACCAGTCCAATTGAACATAGGACAGTTTCCGATGACCGCCCGCGATCAGCTCGCGGTGCCGCGGCGCACGTCCGTGACGTCACTCGCCCGCACGAGCGAGCGCGCACGCGTGATGTCACTCGCCCTCACGAGCGCGCGCACGCACGAGGTCTCCAGCGGCGTAGCTCACTGCCTCTGACTTGTGTCAGAGCACTTTCATCTCTAACGGCCGTTAGGCTACTGCATGTAAACGACAAGTTAGATGTTACATGGAACCGAATGGCAGAGTATTTCGAGTTCATACTTCATAGTGAAGTGAAGTCCCACTATCTCAATTTCTATTGCCTTCTTAACATTAGTTCTTAAACTAAATATACATTGTGTAAATATGACGACATATTGTTACTAATTTTTATATTAAAATGTTTTTAATTGTTTTTTCCAAATTGTGTGCAATTATCAATGTTAGAATTTATATTTGCTATTAATACTATCGAATGTCTACGTATATTTTAGTTCAACTATTGAATGTCGTTAACAAATTAAGCGTCAAAATGAAATCCTGATCATGTTATATACTAATAACATAAGCGTGAAAGTTTGAATGTTTAAATGTCGCTTCCTTTTGTATATTTGTTTGAAACAAAGCAGCTAAACGGATATAGATCACAGTCCGCTATTGAACCAGAGGCTACGGTTGCAGCTTGACACTGTTCTGTTAATGAGGCCTAATATTGGCAGCGAATTGTTCGCCAATTATGTACAAATAGAACCATTAGATTAGTTAATGAATCTCAGCTACAGAGGCTCTGGCACATGTATAATTTGCCCCCATATAAATTATATATATATATATATATATATATGCATTGCATGCATTTCCTAGTAGAAATCTCTGAGAGAAATCGCAAAGAATTCAGTTCAATTCAGTTGAATTCTTTAGGATATCTAATAGTTAATTATAGCAAATAGTGTTAATTTACAGTTTTCTACTTTAGGTAATTGATCGATATTTTATTGATAACGATTACCACACCATCATCGTTATATAATAAACTGACGCCATTATTGAACAGAACCAAAGATTCCATCATTCGAGACTTACGAAAAAGTCAGAACGCGATCAGGCGGCGTCAGACAACTAGTGGTTGTTATCTGAATTAAATTCTATGAAACGCATAACAGCGATCTGCGCATCATATTAGAAACAATAGCATTTAGTCGTCTTAAAATGCGCGGCTCGGCGGCTCGTACCCGTTACACGGTCGAACGGCGGCTCGCAAACGCTGCGCGGGCGCGCGGTGACTCGCACCCGCTGCGTGGGCGGGCGGCGGCACGCACCCGCTGAGCGGGCGGGAGGCGGCACGCACACTCGCGGTCCAACTCTGTTACTAGAGTTACGGGATTTCGACTATTATAATAACTACGGTATGCATTCATAAAACGCAAAAAAAAAATCAAATATTTCTTGTCTTAAATTTACGTGAATGTATAAAAAAATTTTAAAACGTCGGAATAGTTAAATAATTAAATAAACCGTGATAAAATCCGTAAAAGTAATTGTATTGTAATCAAATGTTTCTGATACGAAAAACAGATGTTGTGGCTTAATTCGCTATTAATTCGCTAGTAGCTCCAAAGTTTTACCGTAGCGACACACAGAATACTAGAACATAACATTAAAATATATTTACGAAATAAAAATAAAATTTCAAAGGATAATTTGCTTCTCTTAGTTAAAAACTAAAGAGACTTATAACTTGCCTTTTCGAAATTGTGGTCTCATCATAAGTTAGGAGTGAAAGTGAGCATAACGTGGTTGGCTCTAAGTCTACAATAACTCGCTCAGATGTTAGCCAGCCTGTGACCACAGCTGGACAGGTTCTCCACGCTCTACCGCGACACTCTACGTAGGCATATCACATTTTACTTTTTATATACAATAAAATTAGATGCCAGTTTTAATTTGGATGTAAACATAACTTACCTACTTGTTGTAGAATGAAATGTCCCGTGCAACGCCATAGATGCTATATTTTTAATGAATATAGATTGTCCAGTATTTTCCTGTCCGGTATTCACTAGTGTATATTTGAGGTTGGCCGGGACCGGTATCAACTCCCACCAGCTCGTCTACTCGTACTACATACATACGATATCAATACGTGCTGCAGGATACAACAACACGCCGACACGCCACTCCCCTACTGGGGTGGACGGGTAAATTCTTCCATTGATTGCTAGTAAGTGAACAGTTTTTAATAGTTGTTAAGGTCGTCTCCGCCTCCTGTTGCTTTCGTTGACGAGACGAGCTGCGCCGGGCGGCGGGCAGTAACTGAATGAGGAGACGAAGTTGAGGCTTAATGGTGCGGTTTGGAAGAGGCCCATGTCCAGCAGTGTACTAAGTGTCGGTCGACGAGAGAGAGAGAGAGAGAGAGAGAGAGAGTGAATCGAAGAAAACCGCTCGGGACAGTGGCGATGTTGTCAATATTTTTAATAAAAAAAATCGAATAAATTGATAGATTTTTTCTTGAAACTATTTTAAAATACACAGAAAACCTCAAATAGGAACCGTAGCAACTTTTGCGCTTGCGTCATATCATTAAATTTAAGTAAATTATATAAAATATATATTTATTGAGAGACATACAAAATTAATTTTCAGATTGGTTGTTAGAGAAAATTTCATATTTTATTGTATCGATCTGTTTACAATATTGCTATGGGTGAATAGTTTTATAGAATTTTATTACGAAATTCCTTACCTGCTGCATGTTATTAAATCATTCTAGATAGATCTTGGTTATAAAGATATAAATATGAATAATAGACAAAGTTATTTTAGATTATAATAGTTAAGATTTTTTTTAAGTCAACTTGTTTTATAATTCTCATTGACAACTTTAGGCGTAAACGATAAGCATTCCAAGTGGCTCTACTTTGTTATACTTATTGTACACAAAGGTGTGCTATTTATTAATACATTCTCCTATCTCTATAATTGTAGCTGAATATATTATAGCTTTATTCTTCTCAAGATATCTCTTTGTAATTAACGTAATGGTTTAACATTTTATGAATTTGAAATGTCAATACAAATTTAATTAGCTTAGTTTTATAAGTAACAACAAATTGCTTATTAAGTTTGTGCGTAGTACGTATGTTATACAGTATTATACTGGAATTTGCATAATTAAAGTTTAAGTGAAATAGATACAATAGCACATAATGTTGGTTGACTGCTAAACTAAATAAATGTTTGAAAGTAGTTAAAAAATGTAAACATTGCAAAAGTATGTCAATTGTACGTGTGGGATTCTCAACACGGGTAGCAGGCGGTTGGTCTTCCTTAAATTATAATTTCTTTATTATTCATGGTCATAATATTCTACATAGAGGCTGACCTTAAGAATTGTTTCAGCTGTACCGCGTTAAAACTATCCGCTAGCATAGCACTGCTACGTATTAACCCAATTGTTACCGTAGCAATGCTACGTATTATCCTAACTGCTAGCGTAACACTGCTACGTTTACGGTTAACTCCTACCGTAGGACTGCTACGTATTAGCCTTACTGCTACCGCTGTTTATGCACTGTGTATGCACTGTTGCGTAGTAGCGTAACTACTGACGTAGCATTGCTACTAGATTTTTAACAACGCCACGTAATGGCGAGCTAATGTTGAAAATACATTTGTGATTGTTTAGATCTAAATGCTCAAGTGCGACACAATGCTATTGAGTACTCACGATCTCACCGGTTACCCCGTGCGATCAATAAAATGTGTTAACTTCTAAGTGTTTATGTACAAGTATATTGTAGATGTCACGACTGTAACGTGTGTATACTGATTATAACTAGTTATAACTAGTTATTTCGTTAAGTTGTCAGTAACTGCTCACAGACGGTTTGGTTACCGAGAGAACTTGGAGCCTTTGTTCGGTATTAGATATAATTAGCTAACGTAATGCAAATACTTGCGAAGGTCCATGTATCAGTTTTAAATCACATTTTAAATAAATTATAAACTAATAGTTTGTCTAATGTGTGACGATCGAGGATTCAGTAATCTCATGTACCAATAATCTCATGTACCAATAATCTCATGTACCAATTGTGACTACAAAACTTGCCTTATTTATTGATGTCTCGTCGCTACAGTGCGCCCGCACCCGGCAGCGGAGCGTCGCCGCGCGAACGTCCTCGAGCGCGGAGCGGGTGCGTCAAGCGGCCCGGCTCTGAGGTCCACTGATCACTGTTTACATATATGATAGTATTGTAGTTCCTCTCGGCCTGGTCGTCGGCCGTCTGCATGTATATACGCATGTAACCGCAGTCTGTGTCTGTACAATAACGAATTGGCGTCGTGTAAGTCAATTTAACGAATATACTCAAGACTGACGTAGTATGAACCTCGGTGTAATTCCGCTTTTTGTTGTGTGCCGTCGATGCAGTTATATAATTCTCTGAAAATAATATTTAAAGTCCTACTTAAGTTATCATTTTATAACCAAGTGGATCTCTATAGTCCGGCTTTACTTTTAGCTTATATTTTAGTAATGTTCGTTTTCTAAATTGAGATTTTTCTTTCTAATTTTTTAAGAGGTTCCTTGCAATGTTTAAGTTGCCTAATCTAGTCTTGAGTCTCCTCAAGCTCTATTTCGCGCAAGTAGGTTTGTTTGCTGTGAATAACGCGGAGTCGGACCGATCTGTTAGCTAAATGCCCCGGCTCGGCGTGTGAGCCGCTAATGCTTCATGCTACAAGTTAATGTAGACATAGATAGTCACGTTTCCTTTGACATTGTGTGTATAGAGGATGGCGACTGGCGCGTACTAATTATAATATCTACCCAACCAAAATGTGTACAGGTATTTAATCAATAAAATATAATGTAGTCAAAAACACAAATAATTCAGGGCGCCCAGCAACTGCCGAATAACGCCTGGATGGATAAAGAAATCTGTGGAATTGAACACGAGTAGGTACAGAACTGTCACTTGTACGTGTGTATGGAGAAAAGTAGCAGCTACGTGTCAGTCGCGGGAATTACCATAAATATATGCTGCATCTCTTGGCAATGTTACGGTATAAACTCCCCTGTTCGGGTCCTTTTCTCCATTTTACAGTACATCTCGGTCGTATTCGGTTGAACATTTGACTTGCTTAAGTAAAGATCAGTGTTCAGTGATGAACAGTGAACCGGAACTTGCTCCAGCCCATGTATGATGCGAAGCGAACGGTCGCCTCCTCTCGTAGCTCTCGCCATGTGCGCTTGCCCGACGGGAGCGAGGACGTGGCCAGTCATCTGGGGACACGCGTATCATACTGAACTGTACAAGTAACACGATAGGTAGCGAACGCCTGGTTAACCCGATTTGTTGATTAAGTATTGTATCTATTAGTAAAACATTTTGAGTAAATATCTTGTTTTTCTGCCCCCGATAATACTTATGAATTACTTGACGGATGACTTCCTCGACGGTCTAGTGGTAAGCCACGGTTACTCCCAAGTTCGAGTCTAGTGTTGGGTCAAATAGCGAGCATTGGTGTTTCTCGCCGTTGTTGCATCGGGCTGCGATTGACACCGTAGATGAAGTTCGGCCAAGGCGAGGGATTATGTGGCTTTACGCTGAGTAAAGTCCATTTAAACTCTGTATTGCACAGAGGCGGGACGTAACTATGAGGTAGCCAACGAAGCCAAGCGTAGTGCTAGCCATGCCTAAATATTTCAGGTATATAAACCTTACATATGAAATTGGTGTTTTTTGTACTGGCCACTTTAATCACGAATTTCTCATCCTCGGGAAAGAATTCCAAATTCAAATTTGTACAGCTATTTTTTTCTGTCTGTGTCACTCATTTTACAAAATGGAAACCTTAAATATCGCATTATTTACGACTACGAGTTCCGCCGTGGCACCAGTGCTGCAGAAACCACTCGTAGGGTGAATGATGTGTATGGCGGTCGTGTTGCAACCTGCAGAACAAGCCCCGTGAACGGTCTGAGACCCAAGTTGATAATGAAGAGTTGATAATGGCTATTGTGGAAGCGCATCCATCGCAAACCACGTGTACAGAGTACAATATATCATCATAATTTATTAGGTTAAGTCTGCATCAGCATTAATTACATTCATTATGTTTATTAAGTAATATATCAGTGTTCAAACATCACTCGTTGAGTTAAGGGTTAAGGGTACTAACAGGGTACCCGTGGCACAACAGACGCGAATGGGCTGGGTTTTCTCAGGAGACGTACGAATGTTTAATTACTGTGTCTTATTAACCTAAAGTTTTTCAGTACTGGGAACTAGAAGAAGTGCATCAAGTGTTCACTCGGCGGAAGAAGATGTATGTAAAAAGTTACTTCCAAGAAGAAGAAAAGTTACTACAAAAAGTACTTTCCAAGCGCCTTGTAGTATGCTGGTAGCATACTACAAGGCGCTTGGAAAGACGGAAAATATGAAGTGGCTATTCCCATGAAAAGTGATTACGAAATATTCCTGGGGACCTCTAAGCCAAAAACTGTAGAACAATTTTATAATTTGGAAAATAAAATGATCCATAATTGTGAGTTTTCTTTAAGTTACGAGCAGTTCGAATATTTAAAATTAGGCCATATGGGACCTATTTACAAAAGGGTGGAGCCGTCACATTATCTCCCGCATCATGGAGTATTAAAAGCTAATTTAAGCAGCTAAATTAAAAACAGTATTGAATGCGTCAGCAAAAACTTTGTCAGGTTATAGTTTAAACCTGCAAGGGGATTTACACAGTCTTATTCTTTCATGGCGTAAACGCAAACTTGTTATCACAGCAGATATAGAAAAAAGGTTTCGGCAAATATGTGTAAGAGAATCAACGCCTACAGCGAATTATATGGCGAGACACGCCTCAAGACTGCCTGCAAGAATATCAGCTAACGACAGTTACATACGGAACCAAGGCAGCACCACATCATGCCATGCGCACCAATTTTTTTCTTTTTTTTTTTTTTTTTTGATGATGCGGAGAAACGCATTTTCGCGCCTTCACTGGCCCTGGGTGGGATCCAGTGGTGTATGGGTCTCGCGGCACATGATAGTACCGAATACCCACAAAAACCACAGCGAGTGTCACCTGTGCCGCCCTTGGTGAGGTGCCCCGGAACAAAAAAATTCAGGGCAACTCGACGGCTAATCAGCCCCCTCAGGGACCGACTTCACCTCCACAGATGGGGTTTCTCCGCACTACAGGACAACCCCACCGACTTTGGGACAGGGCAATGGTGTGAGGTTCCCAAAAGCGCCTCCTCCTGTTGCTCTTAGATCCCCTTTTCTTATAAGAGGGGTTCCGAGAGCGATTCCTCCTCATGGCCTTTAGCCCCTTCATCTTATAAGAGGAGTGCAAAGATCCCCCTCGGTTCAATTGGCTTCGCCTGGGTAGATCACAGGTTTGAACCATAGTGAGGCCATGCGCACCCTAAAATAGCTGGCGCTAGATAATAAGGAAGAGTATCCCTTATTGATATTTTTAAGGCGGCAGGTATGAACATAAGAAAATTATTTAGCAACAGCGCGGAATTAATGCAAAGTTTAACACAAGAACAGTTGGACATTTCTTTTGATTTCAAATGTGCAGAATCGCGAAAAACGTTAGGGTTGCGCAGGAATCCTACAACGGATTCCTTTACTTTCAAAAATAAATTTACAGTATTAAAAGAGACGATCATCTAACAAAAAGGCAATTATTTTTCAACATTTCAAAGACATTTGATCCGCTGGGCCTCGCCACCCACTGTCAGAGCAAAAATTTTATTTCAAGGAACGTGGTCAGAACAACAGATAAGTTGGGATGACGAGCTGTCTCAGCAAATTATTGGTGATTGTAAAACATTAAAACGTGATTTTTAACTATTAAATAAATTCCAATTGCCAAGATTCTTAGGTGATAAAGATAAATATATTATAAATGGTTTCTGCGATGCTTCAGAAAAAGCATATGCATGCGTTGTGTAGGTTATAACTGCAAATGGTAAGGGCGAGTGCACAACGAGGATGACAGCGGAGCAAAAAAAATAAGCTTGCGTTATGTGGTGCATATCTTTAGAAACCCTCTTAAATAAGGTTCTAGCTGCACTAACAGATGTTCACTATGAGGTGCAATTCTGGAGTGACTCCACTATTGTTTTGGCATTGATACAGGGTCACAACAACAAGTGGCAGAAATTTGTCTAAACGAGAGTACAAAAGATCGTTGACATCGTTAAAGCTTTCCACTGGCATCACGTTAGTTCCGATAAAATGCAGCAAATTGCGCCACAAGAGGATTAACAAATGAACAATAAGCGACTCAACTGTTATGGTGGGGTCCTAAATGTCTTATCGAGCTTGATACATATTCCGCAAGAAACATAACTCATTTAACCACCAACGAAGAAGTTTATACCACGAGTGTGTGACTCGACATGACGCGAGAGTAACATGTCATTAATATTACAATCATTAAATTATTGCAGCTCATTAGCACGCGTAGCAACTAGAGTGGGTTTGCTACCGCGTTACATACAATGGTTGCGCAACAAACATAATGTGCCACACAATACTTATTTGTCAACTGCTGAATTGAAATGTGCTTACAATATAATAATTAAAAGAGAACAATCAATTGAATTTAATGCTGAATTTAATTGTTAAAAACAGGGCAAGGCACTACCTAAAAATAGGAAATTATTATGTCTAAATCAATATATAAGTGAACATGACGAATTAATAAGGGTTGGTGGGAGGCTAAATCAATCATCACATCTGGACAATTCCGCTAGTAACCCCATGATCTGATGTAGTTACAGTCGCCTTCTGAGCTTATAGTTCAACCAGCTGATTCTTTCAACTCACATTGGCATATATTAGATATAAGTAGTGGATATTCAGCGGGCTCCGTACAGTATAGTGTGAGATACGTAAATGTGTGAAAGAGTGGATACTCAGCGGGCTCCGTACAGTATAGTGAGAGATACGTAAATGTGTGAAAGAGTGGATACTCAGCGGGCTCCGTACAGTATAGTGTGAGATACGTAAATGTGTGAAATGCAGGCGTTACAGTCACCAAATCACCAACAGATCATGGCCGACCGGCCGACACCACGGGTTACGCTTTCGCGTCCTTCTAGCCGTACAGGCGTGGTATTTACTGGGCACTTTGAAACTAAGGCTCACAAGGGCAGAGGAATAAGGACTACTAAAGGATATGTGTATGTGGCCGTATTTGAATGCTCATCAACCAAGGCAGCTCGTTTAGAGGTAGTATCAGACTTCAGCGCCCCTTTTTTTTTGTTACGCACTTACGCGCCTTCGCTGGCCTTCACCCACAAAAACTACCGCGAGTGCCACCAGAGCCGCCTTTGATGAGATGCCCCGGAACCGCAAATCATCAGGGCGCCTCGACGGCAAGTCAGTCCCTGAAGGGATTGACGACACCTCTACTCACACGTACGTCACGAAAATCTGCGGTCTATGAGCATACTGAAGTTGGCCCCTACCATTACACTAGATTTAATAATGCGCAAATCCTCACTAGGGAACACCGATTCCTTCCAAGGATGCTCTGTGTGCCTATTGAAATAAAAAAAAAACATCCAAATTTCAATAGAGAAGATGGCTGGGCTCTTCCCTCTACATAACACCTCAAAACAGCAAGATATAATAAGTACTGTTTGCGTGAATCGGAACAACTAAAATTCTTCGGGTACTTTTAAAAACTTGGTACATCAGGACATCTGTCATCTCAGTCTACCCGTGACCATGATTGCTGTAAAGCTTCTGAAACGTCGGACTACATAAATAATTAAGTAAACCGCGATAAAATCCGTAAAAGTAGTTTTAATGTAATCATTTTTATTTTATTCATTTTATAAGGACTAGAAACCAAAGCTCTGGGTAATCCCTACCGAGTAGGTATTATCTAGTGTATGCATTTGACAATTTGGCCTTTAAACACGGTGGTTGGGTACCTAAACTTGCTGCACACATGCACACCCACATACGTCGCCCTCGTTATTATAGAGTATAGGACCAAATCTTCGAATGAGTTTTCGTTGCAACAACAGTTTTTATTGTTAGCTTTTCAGTTTCACCTGTCACGATGGACATCTGTCATAAAATGTTGTTTAAGAAAAGTAAAATTTCATTCATTTCGCGGTTACCTATTGAGATGAAATTTTGCATGCATATATAAATCAGATGACAATACAAACCGATTACGGCATGGAGCTGATCTGATGATTGAGGTGGAAGGTATCGCAATAATAAAGTGCTGGCAAGTACTTTAATCCTAAATGACATCAGTTACAAAAGGTCCGCTGGTGGAGTTACAAAATGCCAATGGGAATTTTTTGTAAAATATTGATGGCAACCCTATCGTGTTTTGACTCGTTAGATTTGTCTTGAAAAGGACATGAGTCCTAAACTCTAGGCTCTAGACGTTCTTCTTTAATAAAATTTTGTATACAGTGTTCTCTATGATACTACAAAATCACCGCCAGTGCGGTTTCCGCCGTGATTTTCAAATATTTTTAACGCACCGATGGGCGGATGCAGTTGAAACCAAGGGGAGGCATTGGGGATTAATCTGGATGTAGGGAAGGCCTATGATCGGGCTTGGGACAAAGCGCTCCTTTCAAATATTTATTCATTCGGTATTCCCGGAAAATTATGCGATTGGACCACTAGCCTCCTGACAAATCGCAGTATAAAGGTCGTGGTTGGCGGCGCATGCTCCACCCTTAAATTAGACAGAGGTAGTGTTCCACAAGGCTGTGTTCTGTATCCTACGCTGTTTCTTCTGCACATTCTGATGACATGCTGCAAACTATTGGTCTTCATTGTCACGCAGATGATAGCACTGGTGGTGCATTATACATTGGCCGAGCCAATATTTTCCGGGAACACGTCAACGAGTATCGGGTCAAGCTTGTGTATGAAGTCGAGAGTTTGTTACTCAAAATGGGAATGGGGCCGATTAAATTTAGTCCAATTTAGCCCCCATAAGACACAAGTTTGCGCGTTTACTGCTAAAATGTCACCCTTCGTTGTATCTACTCGGTATCCTCAGCTAATATCGGAATACTTGGTGTCGATACATCTACTAACGTAAAGTTCCGCGGTCATTTGGAAACGAAAGCTAAATTAGCCTCCAAGAAGCTGGGCGTACGAAATAGAGCGAAGAAGTGCTTCAATCCTACCCATCGGCTGCGACTTTACAAGGTACAAGTCCGACTGCACATGGAGTACTGTTCCCACCTTTGGGCAGGGGCCCCACAACAGCTCGTCTCATCGACCGCGTACGACGTAGGGCGACTCGAATCGTTGAGTACCAAGTTATTTCCGGACAGCTTGATTATTTAGTCCTATGAAGAGATGTCGGGTCGCCGTGCGTCTGTTATCGTATTTTCTGTGAGGAGTATTCCGAGGAATTGTTCGGCTTAATACCAGCTGCAGAATTCCATCTTCGGACATAGCGTCAGAACCCTAAGTTCCACGCCCATCACCTTTATGTCCTTAAATCCAGAATATTGCGGTTTAAATGCCACTTATTTTCGCGTACAACTGTAGTCGGTTTTTACGATCCGATACTTAGAGGTCTTCAGGGAAAAAGCATAGTCGCACTCGCAGGTGACTACGGGCGGCGAAGGTCGCTACCAACCTGCTCGTCTGATCCCTATCGTCTGAAATAGTCATAGTCGCCTGGTCCCGCAGGT
>JAFELO010002044.1:0-20210 GCA_017140195.1 Eumaeus atala
GAAAAGTGCCTTCTAAAATACTTTTCGAATTCTATTCTAAATTTAAGATAATATCAGATGAACAGTTTGGTTTCCAAAAAGGAAAATCCACTACACTAGCTCTCTTCTCACTTTTAAAGATAATACTAGGAAATATTCATAATAATTTTATGAATACAGGGTTATTTTTTGACATATCTAAAGCGCTTGACCTCGTTTCCTACCAGATTTTGCTATAAAAATTAGAAAATGTTGTGATTAGAAGTCCTCCACACAAGTGGATTTCAATTTACCTAACCAATAGACAACAGTGTGTTTCAGTTACGGGACTAAATGGCAATACAGAAGTCACGTCATATTTATCAGAATACAAATACAACAGATGCGGAGTGCCTCAAGCTAGCGTTCTTGGGCCTATTTTGTTCCTGTTATATATAAATGACGTAGTAAAAATTATACATCACAAATTTATATTATATGTAGATGACATTTCAGTTATTATAACATCAAATAAAACACACAATACAATTGATGAATATGAAAATGATATAAATAATACAATTGAAGATTTAATTAAATGGCTGAATATCAATAATCTTATGATTAATTTGAATAAATCAAAACACATACAAATTTCAAATCGGGGAAATTATGATAATAATAAGGTAAAACTTAATATTTTAAAACTATAAGAAGTGAGTCATAGAAAATTCCTGGGGATAACTATAGATAGAAATTTAAATTGGAAATTACATATAGATGAATCGTAAGATGAATAAGTTCACATTTGCATCTAAGAAATTAAAAACAAATACAAAAACGGCTATCATACCTTACCGTGCTTATGTCGAGTCTCTCCTACGTTGTGGATTAATATTATGGGGCAACATCACCGACCACAACAGAGTATTTACTGCACCGAAGAAGTGTATAAGAATGATATGTGGGCTTAGACCAGATGAGTCTTGTAGACCAAACTTAATTTTTTTCTACCGTCGCTTTATTCCTTTGGTGCAACCATGTTTGTATATATGCACAAATATCTGTTCACATCGGCAGAAGAAGTGAATTCAAGTAGCCGATGTGACCCATATAAGGTCGTAACAACGACAAACCTAAGTTAACTAAATTTCATAAAAGTTGTTTAAATATGTGTGTAAAATTATACAATAAAATACCTAGTGACCTAAAGAAATTAAGATTAACAATGTTTAAGCATAAATTGTTTCAATTATATTATTTCTTATAAACAACTATTACAATATTAAAGACATATGTAACATAAAAATCTAAATTACGTAAATAAGGTTTGGTAGATAATACTTTTGTGACATTGTGTTTATTGTTTGTTAACATAAATACTTATTTTTGCATGCTATTGTTATGTGTAGCAAAGCGTGCAAAAATAAGTTTTTATGTTTAAGTCGAGTGTATGTATGTTGTCAAGTGTATCTATGGATGTATGTTTTCGAGTGTATGTATGTTGTCGAGTGTATGTATGTATGTATGTATGCTTGTGAGTGTATGTATGTATGTCTTCGAGTATATATTCGAAGACATACATATGTATGTATGTTGTCGGGTGTATGTATATATGTATGTTTTCGAGGGTATGTATGTATGTTTTCGAGTGTATATATGTATGTAAAATTCTAAATAATTCTAGTATAATATGTATGAGTTCCGATCCCTCATGCCCACGCCCTCACCCACCCCCCTAATGCCAACATTCGTTATTTTAAATTCGTAATTGATTTCACACATAAGACTTGGAGCTCTTTAAGAAACGAGCATAAATATTACTTACTGCCGGCAACTCGTCTGTAAGACGCCTAGTCTTGCAGATGTCTATGCGCGGCGATAGCCACTACCTACGTGCTCGGTTGTCCCTATCTCATGAAAAAATAATCATGTATTCACAATAGCCTAATCAGGACTTTTAATTGTAAACTGTGAGACCGTGACAGTATTAGTTTTTAAACAAACATACAGCTGACTGTTTAGATAATATAATAAGGACTCGATGTGCTCTGACGTCATAAACTGTAACATGAAAGTATTACATTACAGTTACAATATATAACCTGATCAAGGGAAATAACGTGAACTATTTGTGTGGTACTTAAGAGTTACGTAACGAATAGCAGAATAATAACTCGATATAACTTAATCCAGTAAACCAATGAGACCAGCCCTCGGTGTTACTTATTTAATCACAATTTTGTAACTTATCTAGTGGAAATTTTCTGATCACATAGACGTTTTTATCCGAGAACTGGATAATGCAACAAAGCTTAGCAATTTTATTAGGGGCCGAGTCGGGCTATTTGTGGTTAGTTCTAGATAAGAGTCATTCGCTCGGCCTTAGACACGCTGTTTGATTATTACTCATGTATATTTGGTATACAAGTGGCGGTTAATGGGTTACATTTAAAGATTTTTCTAAATCAATGAAATTTCTATAATGAACAATTTATTATTTTTAAATTAATCTAAAAATTGTCTAAAGGATGTCTTACAACAAGCTATACTCTCACATTCTTCTCAATATTTTATCCTGGAAAATAAATAGCTTTCGTATTTTTTTAAAGGTTCGACAAACGAGCAATCGGTGCCTCCACTGAAAAACAATCAATATTTTTAAGATAATTAAATTTTTGTAGGAGGTAGTGCCAAGCTGCATTGGAGCGTAATTTGGCCGGCACGACCGGGGAGGTACGTCTCGCTTATTTGATACCGCCTTGACCTGCGACTAGTATTGTACTGGAACTGTCGAAACATTGACATCAATCTAGTGGACTGACTGTCCTCTATATTTTTATCTATAGTTGTTTGAATGTATTTCACATTTCATAACTATCGGTATCCAAATACATCCTTCCCGTCTAATGGGACACCGTAACACAAACCGCACAAAACGCGACAACATAGCTGTCATTTTACGGAGATGTCATGTAAGGGAAAGCACCTCACCTACCAGCCCAATTCATTCGCAATGCAGCATGGCACTACCTCTTACAATACCGTTTGTATACATAAGTGGCACTTGAGGACTATATGTACGTCATACAGCCAGCAAGAGAACTCATTTGTGGCGGCGCCATGTTTGTCCATTCCCTTTAAAAATATATATTCTGTACCTGTGCCCCGCGATAGTACCCGAGTACGAAATCGATTCTTTCGTACCGACTTATATCCCAATATTCAAAAATCCTATCCCAGCGGATGCCAGGGTCATACCGATACCAGTTGTACTTCGAAGTTTATCTAATTTTGTTGTGGCCGGTCAGTGAGTGGAGACACTTTACGTAGTGTTTACTTTTTACTTGAACCTCGTCTGATCGCTCTAACCAAAATGCTGGTATTACCCAAGTGAACCAGAATGAGGGTTACCGCTTACCCGGCCGTTGTGGCCGGCGGCAAGGTGTTTCATTTCTACATTTCTGTTTCCTGTGTCTTTTCACATTATCCTATCATAGGTCCCAATTGCCACCAAATGCGTGGGCATTGAATAAAATATGAACTTGATTAATTTATATTGTGATACGACGTGCACCGGTACTGATAGTGTTATAGTAATAATAATAATTACTAATAATATGGCAACTTACGCTTATAACATAGAGCCGGCCCTGGACTCGCTTCATGTTATTGGTGGTCAACAACATCATACCAACACCTGCGATGCTCGACGTGTGTAGGTTTATATATCTATACTTTGAGACATGTTCGAAAAAAATAATAATTTTAATCATGAAGATTTGTCCTATCAATAACATTTATGCTCACGTTATGTATACAATGTACCTATGTTTCGAGTATCTACATTCTGCACGTAATAATTTATGTGCCTTTTGTTAAATTGTAATTAATGAAAATTCCTAAAATAAAGCCAAAAGTCCGAACCCCATAACGATAACTTTATCCGCGCTCGTGTGTACGGAACAAAATGTTTAGTTTTTGAATTGAGTATGTTTACCACTGGGTCCCAAGAAGACAGAAGAACTAGCCATCTTCTATAGTGAAATTTGGATTTTTTTACTTTCATTAGCCACACGGATCATCCTTGAAAGGAATCGGTATTCCCTAGTGACGATTTTCGCTGTATCTAATCTTATACCAACCATTATTACATTAGCCAACTTAACATTTTTCAATCAACACAGACCACAGATTTTGTAACTCTTCGGTGTTTCATATCAGCTATATATTCTTCAACGCGGGTTATTATAGATATTTTAGTTTGCCCTATATAAGAGAGTCACAATCAGGTTTGTAAACTCCTGCATCTTGTATAAGAATATGGCATTTCACAGATGGTAAGAACTGGTTGACCTTCTTTGGCGGATTAAAATAAGATTTTATAGAAGCTCGTTTGAGAATTGTGATTTTGTCAGGGACCCCTTTTAAATTTGGTAATATTGCAGGTAAGCGCTCGACGGTGGCTGTTTTTAGTCGGCTTTTGTGGAGCAGACTGGGAACACGAAGTTTTTTGTCTCGCAGAACTTGCTTCACATGTTGAATATTGTTATCAAGGTGTTGCTCGACACAGATGCATCGTCCTCTATGAAACAAAGATTTACCCATGGTAGACAACTGTATTGGATTGTGGTGAGAATTGCTGTCTAGATACCTATCAGTATGGGTATGCTTTTAGTACACAGTATGACCATAGGTGTTGTTGGGATTACTTATAATCTAAATATATAAGAAGGGTAAAAAATCATTTGCCTGTAACTCCACTGTAAATAGAATTTTGGAGTTTATACTATTTAGATGGTCAGGAAGTATGGTTACTTTATCTTTAGGTTACTTATCTTTAGGTGACTTTATCTTTAGGTAAAATTGTGATAGTGCCATCAACATACCTCTTGTTTGTTGGTGAAGTTTTAGGTGCACCCTCATCAAAGAACTCCATAAAGATATCTGCGACTACAGGGGATACTGGCGAACTCATCGCTAAAACACAAAACATCCGCAGACCCTTACAATTTCAGTGCATAATTTCAGATATGACTCACAAATCTTCCACTTTTATCAAGCACGCGTATGTGTTATTGCATACAGGGCTCGATGCTGATGTAAAGGCCTCTCACGATGCGGCTAGATCTCGCAAGCTGAGCCACACTACAAGGACGGTTGCAGCCGTAAGGTCGCTGATACATCCTCTGTCACTATCATCCCGTTGACTATGTTGTCTTCCACACTAGACACCAGAAGTGGAGCTATCGGCGGCGACACGAGTATGAGCTCAACAGGCCGCGAGCAGTGTTCTGACTGCTGATGATGACAAACTTATTAAGATACGTGACGTATATACCACTAAACATTGTGAAGAGATTGCACACATTTAACTTTGAACATAAATTAAGAAAAATAAAATAAAAGACTTGGGACCGGTTAACTCTGGTAGTGGTAGGTCATACGTCACGTCACGTTTGAAAAGTCTCCCATATCAAAAAAAATCGTAAACCAATTAATACCTTCACGCGAAAGCATCCGACCCAGCTGATAACAAATCTACGCGACGTCATAACACAGCGGCCACTGGCATTGCTTATGATTTAGTACACAAACAGATAGACGTTCCGTTTTGCTTGTTCCGTGAGTGTTCCGGCGACGCTTATTTCAAATATCAAAAAAAAAAATGTGCAAGTACTTGTCGTTTCGTCGTTTTCTGCAGTCTTTTGTTTAAATAATTTGAGAAAGAGGAGGAGAAATAATGTAACTAGAACGTATTAAAGAATACTACTAGAACTTTTGAAAAAAGAAACATGCGATGGTCAAATATTACTGAAGGTAAGGTAATCTGGATTGTTTGCTTCGCTCACATGCTCCTCCATATTTTGAGTAACAAGACCAATAAACCATTGATTTTGCGAGTCAATTTAACTTCGAGTGTCATACAATCTATACCTGTATCTATCTGTAGTAACATTTTATTATTTTTGTTTGTTTGCATTGAATAGGCTCAGAAACTAATTTTACCGATTTGATAAAATCTTATACCATTAGGATCCTACATTATGTGTAATGAACGTATGCTACAAAACAAATTTAAAAAACGTTTTGATAATTATGAAACTTCCATAATGTAAACAAAGTAGTGAAAAAAATCGAAGTAATTCATCATTTCACCGTAAAAATTATTAATATAATAATAATATCTCCGGACTTACCACACCGCGTTAGCCGAGTTCTGTGCTAAGTGCCGTAAGGGCTTGTGTTACAGGTACATACAGATACATACAGACGACGGCAATCTATTTAATATTTTCATTATAGGGACTCGAACCCGCGACGCGAACTGTCGCCTAACACAATGTCTGTTGACTACTAGCTGTCCTTACAGACATTGTTCTGTCACAATTTAAATTTGTTGACATTACCATGAATTTGTGATTTTTATATCTATGTAAATACGTGCATTTTTTCCATATGAAGTGAAATATCCGTTTGCAGCCGATACTAGTATATATACTCGTATAACATCTAATTAATGTTATAACTTAAACATTTGTTTTTGTTATGGTCTACAACGAAATTGCTAAACCCATTAATATGAGTTAAACTACCTGCTTAAACTCCATAGCCTGAGTAAATCTCCTTCACCTGATTCCTTACATTTGAGTGTAGACTGTTAGAGAAAAAAGTCGGGAATGCTAATTGAGGGAGATAAAATAAAAATAACTCAGTTTTACTATAAACCCGTTTACAGAATGTTGCTTCACTGAGGGTGACTCTCACAACTGCCGTTGTCACAACCTGCAATAATTTGGCTGGCGTGTACAAATTAGCACAATTTTTTTTATTACCATATACTTGTAAGTCTGTGGGTATATCGTGAAGTGTTTAAAGCGAGTCTACCTCACCCAATATTTACGCATTTTGAAAACTACGGAATTGTTGAGGTAGCTTCGCCGTGTGGTAGATTCGTCTTGAAATGTTTCCTACTAAGTTATAAGTATGTAATTTGAGTCAATTCTCTACTCTGGCCCAATGACTATTCGATGAAATGTCTTACAATAATAACATTGTGTTATATAATAATTTTGTTCTGGACTGGGGGCCACGTTTAAGATAACAAAATGCTGTTCGATCATTCACCAGGTGGGATGACGATCTGCGTGCAGGACCCGGTCCGGGATGGATGCGAGTAGCAGGAGATCTGTGGTCTTGGCGTTCATTGAAGGAGGTCTATGTCCAGCAGTGGACCGATAAGAGTTGATAATAATGATGATGTAGCAATTAGAAATGGGTCATATATTCGTATCATTATAATATTTTTCAATTTAGGAAGAGGTAGTGCCATCAGTCCTATGCAACGGAATTGGGCGGGCTCAACCGGGTTGGTACCTCTGGCTCACATAGTACCGCCGTAAAGTGACATCTTTGGTATCTCATTTCCTGCGGTTTGTAAGTAGCCGGTGCCCCATTGGGGGGGGGCAAGAGGTCAACTCATGGGCCCATGTGGATGTTCATAGGCGCCGGTAGTCGTAAATAGGCCCCGATTTCTCCTTTGCTCCCTGTCCTATAAAAAAATAGATAACGGTCCTTGCCGAATTTCAGCTACATTGACAAGAGCACACAACAGATAATGTAGGATACATTTATGTGTACAAGTGTTTACGCAGGCCCAAATCACTCTCTGTTTCATCATTCGATTCTGATAGGATGGAACTTCGTCGCGACCAGAGAGAAATCAGGCGTTTCCTTTTTGGTCCAACAACTCTTCCGCCGGCTCCCTAGCGCCTCACGCAGAAGCGAGACACATACACTTTAGCATGAAAGTGTATACGAGATGGAAGGTTAAATTGTCTTAAATTGTCTGAAATTCGACATCTTGTACCGGTATCATTTAGCAACTAGTGGCTACTGGTTCCGGAGCCAAATGGCAAATAACGCAACCCTTATAATTTCATCATGTCTTTCTGTCCGTATGTAAAGGATGTTTTACTTGATGACTATGGGTAGTGGACCCTTTACCATTTCCTATGGTGTACCCACCAGCGGCACCAAAGACCATCAATTTACTCTTTTCTACGTTATACTTTAAGCCGTGACCACACGCGTACTTCTCACATATTTTTGTTAGCCTCCTCATGCCACATAACGATAATGTAAGAATAATATAACAATACATATTATTGCCAATAATGTGTTCTGACTTTTGAACTATTGAGATTAATTTTGACAAAACAATTGGGATTATAGAAGGGATACTCTTTTTTTTTTAAATATAGATATTTATATTATGGAATACAAGCTTTAAAAAAATCAATGAACAACCTTTATTGGTACGCCCGAATTGCTGGCCGATTGTTCTATTTCGTTCCACCTTTCCCAGGATTTAATGTAAAACTGACGGGACAAGGAGAGTCTCCTCCTCTTATTCTTTGGCGTCCTCTTTTTATAAAAAGGGTGCAAAGAGCATCCCCCTTAGTTCAGTTGGCTCCGCCTGGGTACACTGTAGGGTACTGGGGCCCGCCGTCATAACAAGGCTTGAACCATGCTGGGAAAATTTGGACTACCAGTCCGCCCACATATAAGTGTATAACATACATCATTAGAGACAGCTAGTTATAATATTAGAATATAACAACAACACATCTACACGCCAGTTCAACAAGAATCCACAACTCCTGGACATCGACATCAGGGCGCCCGTGCAGATTATTTAGTTTCTTTGTCGTCATGTTCCTCTAGTATCAAATTTAACATCACAAATGTATGAAATTATATTGTGGAATACAAAGTCCATCACAATACAAAATCATACTTCATATACGGAAGTTAAGTATAAAACTTGAAGGAAATCCACGCCATATTTAGAATTAAATAGTTTCCGTTAAACGGCAATTTTGCTGAAAATAACCGCTTCAAGCAATGTCTGGCCTAAAACGATTTTACGTAATGGGCTATTTATATTAACTCTATATAAAGAAATAATACACGGATATGCATATGGATATGGATAGCAGCAGCGGTCTCTGTAAGAGAATAATCGAACATTGTTCAGACCCGCCCCTGGGTTACATGATGATTTTGCATAGCATTACATTCTGTACAAATTCGATTAACTTATAATTTGCTTTAATTATATTTATACGTTTTTCGTACCGATTATAATGTTAGGTTCTAATGTATCTTATACATAATTTTAACAGACCTTTTTTATTACAATTACTATAATTGACTGCCTGGTCTAGTGGGGACTACAGTCGTGAGGTCCTGGGTTCGATTCCCTAAGTCGGACCAAAGTATTAATGGGATGTTTCAATTTCTATTTATAGATTGAAGTCAGAAAACTGGCGGTGTTGCACCCCCATGTCTCGAAGAGCACGTTAAGCCGTCGTTCCCGCGCTTGATTTCTCTCCGGTGGTGTCGGATTGCCGTCCCATCGGAATAGGAGAATGGGGAAAAAGGGACTGTACTTGTGCCTGCGCAAACACTTGTGTAATATACTATGTCCTGAGCTTTTGGTTGGTCTCTATAGAGATCACCCCGCGTATTCACCCGCGCAACTCCGGTGCTGTAAGTCGTGACGTCGTGGTACACAACAACTTCTAAATAAATGGACTGACAATTTTTTTTTTTAGTGTGGGTCAGTTGGTAGTTCCTGAGGTTAGCGCGTTCAAACAAAACCCTTAAGCCTAATGTGAAAATAAACATGTTGTGTGAAGCTTTGTCAATAATTAACAGATTGAAATGAAATTGGGAAGATAAACATAATATTGCAATTTAGATTAAAATTTGTGTTTTATCGCGAAAAAATTAAAGTATCCCTGAAATATGCATCATGCAGGAAGAAACTTGAGGACAATATATTCTCATTCAACTATGAATGTAAGTGTCAAATTTTTGCCATTTTATTTTTACTCCACCTATGATGAACTCATTATAACTATGCATGACTGAGAAAATAAAAACTGATAGGTAAATGACATTATAGCAAAATATAATACGGTTTTTTTATAGTAAATATAAGTGAAATGCTCATATACAGCATTGGGCCAAACCGGATGAAATGATACAGCATACGAGCCGTAGTCACTTTAAGGTGTAAGCGACAGTCCAATCCTCGGTCTGACCTCCCCCCCCCCACCTATTGACTGTTGGGCTACGATGTAGCACGTCATAATCGCTAACAAGAACTATTCGAATGGCATCTTATAATGGAGTAAATAATTTATAGTAAAAAGACACATGATTACATCGAGGTGGATGAAAACAAGCTTTTGAGAAGATCATTATTTACAACAATGTGATATATTTCAGCTGATAATATTGCACCATTCACATACACCTATTATATGATTTATTTAAATAATATTGAATCGGGAAAATAGCAGCTTAGGTCACTCTTAGTATCATGGAAAATAGCAGCTCAGGTTACGCTTAGTATCAGGGAAGATTCGTCATCATTCAAGCGAAATTTGTTGTTTATATGCGAGTGCATCAAAAGGAAAGTAGTGTTCTTCAAGAGCTTGTCTGGGGATTTATTTGTTCCCTGTTTCAGCCTGAACGAGACGATATTTTTTTTTTATACTTTCTTTATTCCTGCGGTGCATCTTAATAACGTAAATACATCGGGTACTTTAAAACGTATTTTAAGCAGATCAGATGTAATATTTGATTATTTGTTTATATAATAATAATCTATTACACATGTAGAGTTAGACAAATAAGAAAAAGTAATTAAAAATATGATAATGCACAATCTCGTAAGATTTTCTGTTAAACACTTGTATTTCTTGTAATCTACCCTTTTTACTAAATTTGTACAATTTTTTTTTTAAATTAATTATATTATTAAAGATCACGTGAAGCTTGCTTTGTTTTGCTTCAACAATTTGCTTGTAAGTGTAATGCAAGAATAAGCACCAGGGCCGCAGAGGCGTCGAGACATAACCGTTATACACATGAACCCAAGAAATGGCTAAAGCAATTGGGCTGCTGCGAATTTAAATTTGTTTCCATTTCTAAAGTGGCACTTAGTAAGTACTGTCTTATAAAATTATCACAAAGTTTTGGCTGCATAACAAAGTCAAGTTTCAATGTTGAAATTGGAGTGACAATTTCTAAAATTATAAACCAATTAATTGAAGATGAAACCGACCTAGTCTCTATTTACTATAGTATTGGGATATAAGCTATCATTACAAGCTATAGCTTTTTTATTACAAATTGTGCTAAATTGTAGTAAAAAATATTGGTGGTCCACGTATACGTTGACCACTAATATCAGCAAAATTTGTGCTTATTCGTTGTTCTGTTTCACCTCAAGCGACGCGGGCTGCTCAAAAACCACAATAAGATTAAGAGATTTATGATATCAATATTTCTAAATCGTCACCGTACGAGAGAGAAAGAGATACTTACTTCGGCTGCATTGCAGCAGAACTGGTACCGTGGTATACAGTGGTCCTACTACAACGTATTGAGCTACTACGACACGAGTATGCAGAGATAGATGGACGCATCAATCGCGTATAAAGACAACAAATATAAACATGTAATAACATGTTCAATATACATTAACGGTTGGAAATCAAAAATTGAATTGTGAATTTATAAACCCCATAATTTGTTGAAGTATTTTTTAAATAGTTGTGTCGTTTGTTGATTTACGGTAAGCTTCCAAGTCACTGCCTCTACTAAGAGCTTAACAGCAGTAGGTACTATTTAAATCATACGAGAACAGTGTAGAAATGCATTCATATGAGAGGTCTCCACCATACGTAACACCAAGGTGAAAATTTGTATTTAAGAAAAGCATTTTAGGAAATAGAAACTATTTTGCAGAAAAACATGATTATACTTTGAAATTATAATGTAGCGCATGACCCTGCTTACACGTGTGTTTGTTTTAAATCTTCTCTTGTCGAATAAAAAAAACGGTTCAAGTGTGAGTCCGACTTGTGGACCGAGGATTCCGTGTGAGGAACTCGTGGAAGCATCAAACTGATATTCTTATCTAACACTGGGGATTATAATACCTTGGAACCAAGGAACAATTAAATTTCTAAGTTTTACCCGCGTGTTATCTACGCAGTAGGACCATTTATTTCTTCGGGATAAAAGAATGATCAAGTTATTCTAGATTGTGATCTATAATCTTGCCAAATTATAATGAAATCCGTGCTTTGGTGCGTGCTCTTTAACCTACTGCGTAACGCAAAGTAGGGTAATCTGTTCAGCTGTTTATACATATATATATATATATATATATATATATATATATATGTTTGTTCCATTGAAGCAGTATAATGGCCAAACGCATTGATGAATCAAATATCAATCGAAACGCATTGGTCCTGCAATTGACAACAAAGACGGTAAATAATCAAATTAGAAAATAGCGCGCACAAGACTTTGGACAATGTTATGAATACATATTTTAAATTCATTACTAGGTTGCTTTTTATAGTTGATGTAATAGTCTAAGACCCATGAGTAAGCTTGTGCGGATTCCCAAGATCGTACAAATGTGCGAGACATTTAGTACTGTATAGTCGAGAGTTCGAACTAAATCCTTTTTCATTACGTAAAAGGTGATTAAAATTTTTACTTTGACTGTATTTCCTGAGTTCTTTGAAAGGCTGTTGTAGCTTGATACAATATTTGGTATCAGAAATTCGTTACTATAACAATCACGAAATGTAACTACTGGTTTAGTGTCCGTGGAGAGCGGCGCCAAGCGAGCGTTACAACTGTACGTTTCGGTGTCAGTGTCCTGAGGAAAGTTTACCATTTGGTTAACGTAATGTTAAACAGTTCTAGTATCCGTTATATTACGGCTTTGTTAAATTTGTATGAACAAGGGCATGCCCTTTAAGTTGCACAATCCACAATCCCAGCGACAGTAAGGTGGATAGATGTAAAGGAGTACCTCAAAAACAGCAGACTTTGTAAAGTTTGTAACGTTTTGGTTGAAATATTGTATATTTATCGATAAAAAGAATACAAATCAAACGGTGAGCTCCAGTGACATATTTTCATTCCGGTGTAAACTGCGCTAAACTCGGGGCACATTGGATTTGTGTGAATAAATAACGGCAACAGATAGCGGCTCGGTTGTCGCCAATGGATGTCTAAACGTGCATTATATGCGCACATTTTATGTGTTTCGTTGTAATTGTTATTAATATTCTGATTTAATTACTATCATTTGTTACTCGAATTTTCAGATCTATTTTGAAATTCATAACAAATTTTTTGTCCCACCTGAGCAACAAATTTTGGACCTCCTAATGTACAAAATAGGTAATAAGCCATAACAAAAATCAAATACATTAAATATTAAATTGTGTCCGTTTACATGGGCATGGCGTGTGAAGTTTTATTGACCCCGTAGCAGCTTCGCGTATTCAGTAATTTGCATCACTCAAACGATTCTATAAATCTCCCTGAGTCGACGCGTGCAAATTGCACTCCTATTTATTTGTGGACTTTCGCGTTTGTTTGTGAATCTGTTTTGATTGTTTTAAGTGAGCTCCAGTCCACAATGAGTATTTTGTATATAGATATATTACAATATGTTGAATAAAACGTATCTGGATAGTAGTTTTCTTTCTGTTGTGGGAGCAGAGCAAACGGAGCCATTTGCTAAAAACCTGCGTCCATTAATAAACGAATGGTCAATGAGTATGAAAAGGTATAACATACATCCACGTAATCATTGACCATTCGTATTTTTCCATTCTTCCACAATGGGCCACCGGAAATTCTCAAACTGCATACGTGATAGTATACACATAACTATGCAGTGGTGTCTAGTGCACGAAAGGTGCTAGCGTCCTTGCCGTGCAGGCCCTAGTTGGCTGCAATACAGCACGCCACCCTCTCTCTTCTAACTTAACTATCTTGTCACCACAAAACTATGATAACACAATAACATGATTGATGGAATTATGAGCAAAACAAGGGTTTTATTTTATTGTTGCACACTTTATTACGGAGCAATATAAGTCGTGGTACAGAATTACCGCTAGACAGACATATTACATACTGACAGTTGTCGGTGTTGCCAACCAGCAAGTATTATATTGAGTTGAAGTGTTTGTTAACAATATTCGGCTAGCGGCTAATCCCATACTACTATTATTATATATGAGCAAGTTTGTATGTATGTTTGCAAATCTTTCACTAAAATACTACTGGCTGGATTTAAAATTAGACTCAGTATAGATTATCATTTATGATTTTTAATAAAGAGCACGACCCCAATTGAAGTAACTATACGTTTACTTAGATATCTTGTTGAGTAGGGAATTACGCGGATGTATTATTCCCAACTACATATTAGACGTGTTAGATAACTCATACATTTGAGAATTATTTTTATGATATAGTAACTCACTTTTGATTAATTTTGATAAATTAATAATGATCACCTCTACTTGGCTATTTAACTGCGTCGCATTTAGTTGTGGATAAACGAAACGAAAGACTCAAACTGGCTTTTGATACATTTTGTACAAAGTTATAATGTTCATATGTCGTTAAACGTTAGTGTCAGAAGGTAGTGCCATGCTACACTGCAGCTTAATCGGTCGCGCTGCCTGCTCCACCGCAGTGGTACCAGTCGCTCACACAATGCCGCCGGTATTATTGACAGCTGGCACATATTGGTTTCTTAATTTTACGCGAATGTCACTCATAACAATAAAACTACTTTTAATTTTATTGCGGCTTATATAAATATTTAACTAGCCCAACTCACGGCGGGCGGTGACTGGCCCAACATGCTAATCACTCTACCATGAGGCAGTTATCAAGTTTTTTTTGTTGACGCGGGGAAACGCATTTACGCGCCTTCACTGGCCCCGGTTCAGTGGTGTGTGGGACTCGCGGCACATTATAGTGCCGAACACCCACAAAAAGCACCGCGAATTCTATCAGTGTCGCCTTTGGTGAGATGCCCCGGAACAACGGAACAACAAATCATCAGGGCACCTCGACGACTAGTCAGCCCCCAAAGGGACCGACTCCACCTCAATAGATGGGGCCCCACCGAATTTGGGACAGTGCAACGGGATGACGTCCTTACCCTCACCCCTTGCCCCCTGCGCAGAAGCTCCTCCTCCTATCGATGAAAATTATGAAAATCTAAACTATTTTAAAAAGCTACACGCAGCACACGAGGCAGCACGGAGCAGGTCTGCGGCGCTACGCAGTACTCCCGGCTTAGATGCCGCCAGCTACGTGTGCTACATACAGCCCAAAATAATACAAGGCCAACTTAAGCTGCAGTGTAAGAGCTGCCCGCCTCATTAGAGTGGGGTAAGTTAGTATTAGGGGACCGGATTCCCTCGCCCAAGGTAATAATAGTTACTTTAGCTAATCTCAAATAACTATCGGGATGCATCCGGACCATCTGCGGGAAATTGGGTCTGCCCTCTGTCGACCGTAATCTCACCCAGACCGTGGTCCTACATCATTTTGACGCCGGTATAGTAGCCGATGCAGCAGCACTGGACACTTCCGGCAGCATAGAGCCTTTCCGGTAAAAACCCGGTATAAATTTTTTCATTTAAGAATATTCTGACGAAATGAGATAAATTAGATCTACTTTATGGTACGTAAATTATACATAACTTTGTCGATCTGTATGTAAATTGTTTAAAGTCCTTGAAAGCGTTTCATATTTCTTATATCATTAATATCATTCTGAGAGATCTGCTTATCGACCGTATTTTGTTATACCTCGAAGTGGTTTTTTAAACATGTTCATGCTGCATTGCCGCCGGACTGGACCAGTACGATCTGTGTACCTCTAGGACACATGTCACCGGGACACAGTGACCTCTATATTGCAGCGTTCTGTGCGAATTATAAGTTTTCGGATACCTACTGGAAGAGAGGAAACAAGGAGGACAACATATCTGCGTATATCTAAAAGAACATATGAAGAGAAACAAAATGTGTGTGCAAATTACACACGGCAGACTTCAGAAAAGTGGCACAATAGTAACACTTCTAAAGCATGCTCAATTCTAACAAGCATGTTGATGTCGAATTTTCTTAGCCGGATCCAAGCAAGCCGTTACACATCGGATATGAAATCTGGTTAGACGCGCCAGTGCCTCGCTCATTTCTTTATTTTGTTATAAAAGAATCAATTTCGTATGTAAATTATTTTGTACCCTCATACTGCAGGTGATATACGCAAATATATAAGCGCCTATTTAGTGTATTTTTTTAAGTGTAGGGCAGCAAACGAGTAACCAGCATCCTTTCACGACTACTTACGCCTAAGAACATCTGGATAATAACTATGTCTGTGCGTTGTCATCGCCCTCATTACTATCCGTCAATGGGCCACTGGCAGCGCACAAACCGCATGAAATACGGCTCTGAAGGTATCACTTTACAGCGGTGTCATATGAGCGAGAAGTACCTCTCCAGTCGTGCCAGCCCAATTCCGCAGCACGGCGATATGACACTACCTCTTACTAAAATAATATATTGCATAATGGCATTGAACTATTACTTGTAAATTATTGCTCAAAGTTGATCCGGTCTGTACAGCATAGAGAGACAAAACTGAAATCGAAGCCATTCGGCGGATACCGGCGCCGATTAATGTTTATGGTTGTGCAGATGCATTGATCGTCTTCTCACTCTTGTCTCAACCTATACCTATCAGCCTAACGGCTACTCACAAACTACATGAAACTCGATAACGTTAATGTGTTTGATGGCGGTGTCGTGTGAGCGAGAGGTTATAATTGTTCAGTTTTCATACAAATCAGCAATAGCACTAAGAAGTGAGTAAAAGATTTAAAAAGTACTAATCACACAAATATTCGTATTTATAATACTATAGGATAGGATAAAAAATTACACTTAGCGCTAATTCCGATACCACAACACTCGACTTAATCAACGACAATGCGCGCAAGAAGTGACACCATCGGGACCAGACGCCCAGCTCCAGTTGTCGCCGTTGTATGAAATACCTCATCACGCCGCTACTCGCTGTCGCCTCATGCTGCGCCACCTCTACATATAGACAAGACACATATACAACTGAGCACATACGCGATTGGGCACAAACATGACTGAGCACATACGCGACTGAACACATAAACGACAGAACACATATACGACTGAGCAATATACACGACTGAGCACATACACGACTCAGCACGTACTTGAGTGAGCATATACACGATTGAGGACATACATTTACACGACTCAGCACACATGACTGAGCACATACATAATTCAGCACATTCACGACTGAACACATACATGACTGAACATATACACGACTGAGCACATACAAGACTCAGCACGTACTTGAGTGAGCATATACACGATTGAGGACATACATTTACACGACTCAGCACACACGACTGAGCACATACATAATTCAGCACATTCACGACTGAACACATACATGACTGAACATATACACGACTGAGCACATACACGACTCAGCACGTACTTGAGTGAGCACATACACGATTGAGGACATACATTTACACGACTCAGCACACACGACTGAGCACATACATAATTCAGCACATTCACGACTGAACACATACATGACTGAACATATACACGACTGAGCACATACACGACTGAGCACATACACAATTCAGCACATTCACGACTGAGCACATACGCGACTGAACACATACACGACTGAGCACATACACGCCTGAGCACATACTCGAATGAGCACATACATGACTAAGCACATACGCGACTGAGCACATACGCGACTGAGCACATACACGACTGAGCACATACACGACTGAGCACATACACGAATGAGCACATACATGATTAAGCACATACGCGACTGAGCACATACGCGACTGAACACATACACGACTGAGCACATACACGACTGAGCACATAATCGAATCAGCATATACATTTCTAAGCACATACACGACTGAGCACATACGCGACTGAGCACATACGCGACTGAACACACACCTGACTGAGCTTCATAGATAATGAATAAGAATAACAAGTAAAGAACAAAGACAAATTAAATGCGTTTCTAGTTGTCATGACTTCATTTGAAAACATAAATGGCATTTGAGAATGCGCTTCATCAGACAACACTAGAATCTGATTATTAAATTTGGTACTGAATATTGTGATATTACATATAGATGACAATTGTATACAAACTCGATTTGAGTAAGATAATCCTGATATATCAATGTTTTAAGTAAGGTTTCAGGTTTGGATAGGATTGTTGTTTTAATACGAGATAGAGTGTCGTTACTATGGTGCCGGTATACAATTTATACGCACATGAATCAAAGTTCTAGGACATTATGAAGTTGCTTCTCTTATTGTTTATTTCAACATATTGGATCTGCGTAATGATCACTTATGCTCGTCTTAGCGGCGAAGTTTAAATTGAGGGTTCGCAACGCGCCCATGTCAGAGAAGATATCCACAACAAACTCTGCTGGTTCATCTTTCGCTTACACTACCAGCTAATTTATAAAAAACAAATAAAATTTCCTATTTATATGAAGTGGGAATAGTTAATCCTATAAAATTAAACTAATATTATATATTCTTAATATTAAATATTCATATAAAGCTTTTCAACACATTTTCCTAAAATAAGCGGACCGAGCTCGGTGTCTAGCCAAGTTATACTAAAGTGTCCTATGTACTGTAAGCCTTTAATGTAGTCGCGCGTATTTTAATGCGGGGTTCTTTCTAGCTGTGAATTTATAGCGCCTTGTCCTGTAGCGTGTTAGTTTGTGGCTCTCGCACACATTTTATTTATTCCAGCCAGATGTAAAATTATTTCGCTTCTATTAATGAACTGTATATATAATGCGCGCTTGGTTTAAAATATTGCTTTAATACTAAGAAGCAAGCTTAAAATTTCCTACGATTTCAATAATAACATTTCTGAGGTTGTTGCGTAAATTATACCTAAAGACCTTTTTGTTGATGTTTTATGGGCGTTCTTTTATAAAATAGTGTACCTCGTTTTAACAATATTACGATGTTGTCGTAAGATACGTTCTATTGCTGATCGAAACACTTCGGCATTTCCCAATAAAACTGCCACGAGAACCCCGTTTACCTCCCTATAAAAGGCGCGTGATCCAGTTTCTCCCATCCGTATCGCCCCATATGCGCCCTCAGATTGGTGAGCGAGAGGACATCACCGCCGACTGCGATTTCCTGTCGAAATACCTCTCAGGCAGTTGAAAAACGAGACGTCAAACAGCTCGTCAACGAAGTAATCTGCGGATCCATTCCTGAAAAGCTTCAGGCGATGGATGGCCACCACGCATTCGACGATCGAGACGATCAGCGCCTCACCCCCTAGGCCGTGCAATGACTACAACGGGCAGGATAAAACCCAACTCATCGAGACTAGCGTCGTTTAATACAATCGGCAATAGATCAAACATTCACGAGTTGCGGAATTTTCTTCGAAAAATAAAGTAGATATCCTTCTAGTGCAGGAAATGTCCTTCAAACCTAGTCTCCCCAATCGACGTACTAGTAATTATAATATTATCCTAAGTGATAGGACCTGATCCTGCTTTGTTTGCACAGCCACCTATTAAAAGAGGTTCATTCATTTTATTCCACTACAGAGAAACTAAAAAATCCGCAAAATAAAAGAGATCACCGAATATAAATTACTAATTAAAAAATTTTAGAAATTTCAATCGAGTGGTCTCGGATATTATAGTTATTCTAGATAGTACAGCTTGCTGCGATCACGGCACGTGATCCATAGTTACGGCCCTCCGGGTTACTAAAGTAGAGGATTCATCAAGACAGACCTCCACCGGCCCAGAGGACCGCCATAAAATTAGCGCTAAGTTCCCTCCGACGATATTAAGGACTTAATCCATCGAAAGAACGCGGTTAAACGCGTCTTCGGCGAAGTGTGCGTACAAGCCAACCATCAACAAGAAAGAGAAGATAAGAGGCATAAAGGGAGAATATTCCACAATATGATTTATTCGATAATGTATAATATACTATATAAATATACTCTGCCTTTCATGAGGGATAGAAATTGAAGTGAAGATAGTGATGTTAAAGAATTCTAAATTACACAAATTATTATAACAAACGTTCCGTTTTTTCTTTGGAGGCTCGGAACCCTGATATACACGATATAACTCGTAATAATAATAACAATAGTAATGATAATGTTTTACTTGTGGGACAATGAAACAGCATAGGTTATATAATATCCATATTTTAATAGCGGT
>JAFELO010002044.1:20268-45153 GCA_017140195.1 Eumaeus atala
AAATATACCATGTTATTATATTTAAAAAAAAAAAACAAAATACGTTAGGTACACATGAGAGTTGAGTGAACTAAACTGCACTACTTTTTATTTAAAATTATGTTAATATATACGAGTATAATATATAATGTAAATTAACACACACAATTAAGTGGATGCACAACTGTACAAAGCCACGCACACCCAGCAGGCGTCATACACTTTATCTAAACATAATATGTTACATACATTATAGGTACAATATAAATTACATTACACTAACATAATATATATTAAATAAATAATACACACATCAAATGCTTACTTATTCTTTTGGGAAAGTATTCAGTAGTTTTTATACTGGCGTTTAAAATGTTTTTAATACAATCGTTCCGCCACGGAGGGAGGAGGTTGTTCCAGCACTTAGTTGCTACATATTTGAAGCAGCCCCTAAATGCTGCGGTTCTATGTACAGGCACACAGTGTGGAGTCTCTAGTACTCAAGGATCTTCAAAAAGGACTTCTTAAATAAATCAATACGTACACCATGCTTAATAATACCGAACAACACGGCAGCAAGATGTAGACGTACACAGCTTTCAATTTTTAGTGTACCTGCCTGGTTTAAGAAAGGAGTGACGTGATCTCGACGCGGTACATTGGAACAGTATTGTGCACAGGAATTTAGAAGACGCTGTATCGACTTTTTAGTTCTTTTTAATAGCCGTGGGCCTATGACAGCATCAACGTAGTCAAATTGAGATAGAAGTAAGGCTTCGCACAGTCTAACACGAAGATCTTCAGCCAGTGAATTTCTAATGCGATACAGAACCTTTTGGCGGTAAAAGCAGCTACGTCAGGCCTTTGTCACATGACCTTCAAACCTCAATATTCGTCCATTGACAAACTCAAATTACGGGCTTCCGACACTCTAGCAAATTTAATACCATGAACAGCAATTTCAGGGTCGTAATTTTTGACGAGTTCCACCTGCGTTCACGCGCCAAAAACCATGTATTTCGTACCGGGTGAAGCAGGGTAATTTTCATTCGAATCAGAATACATCACGAAAGGAGCGAAAAGGAACAAGAAAACCTCTGCCCATGGGGTAGCCCATAAGAGAGCTGGCGTAAGGATCTATGTTGTTGTTGTATACCATTTGCCATTCCTTTTTATTTCGAAGCTTATGCATTGTAGTAAGAATATTTTATGACATTATCTAAAATTTGTATGCAACGAATGCCAGTCATCAAATAACACAATTTGTATAATGATAGCATATTGATGAAGCATGTTCAAGCACATATTAAAACTCATCACATTAAAAGTACTATAACGGATTTTATTGTGATTCTTTATTTATTCGCTTAGTCAGTTAACGGGGGGGGACTTCCTGTGAACTTGGTTGCTTTGCAGCATCTGAAACGCCGAATTTGTCAAAAAATTAAACAAACATGTTATAAACAAATATGCCTGAATAAGCATTTAAATAACAAATGATAGATTAAAAATTAAGTTTCAAACGTTAATTCTGTAAAGGTTTAATTCAGTCCAGGCCTAATGATCCTTTTCCAAGTAAGAAGCAGAGGCCCTTTAGCCACGCGCTGATCGATACTCCCGTATCTTCTGGGTAATCAGATAACCGATTAAACAAAAACAGTAGTAGAAACTCACTGAACCGTTATACAACCTAAACTATGTATTACGATCTAGGGTGTGTTGGGCGCAGGATAATTTGTTTGATCCCATTCTATATGAGTGACGCTTACTCTACATCCAGGTCATTCATATTCTTTCAAGATATACTTTTTAGATTTTAAAGTTTAAGACATTGATAAGTACTTTACAATTACTTACAGCAAAACATATTGTGAAAAACATAATGCTGCTGATACCTTTCTGTCAATATTTCTTTTGTAAGATAATTATTATTATTATATTTTCGTTGTGAGTGTTCCATGGATTATGGAGCTTTTCACAACTTTTCGATATTATCAAAAGTGATATTAATAATCTGAGTAGTATCTTCTGCTCACTGTTGATATATGCTCCTATAGGTTCAACATTTGTCTTCATATTTGTGTGTTAGCTGATAGTCAAGCTCTATTGTTATCGTATGAGCTAAGTCTTTTATGTTGCCGATGGATACATAGAGACTAAAATTTGGTCCGCTCACAAAAATAAATTCGTTCAAGGGCGAAAACGAAGTCTTCTGACGATATCTAGTGTGTTCTGGTCTTTACTGCGTTACGTGTATTAACATTTCATGCATTGGTTTACACTGACAATTTACTGTGTATTAGGAATAAGGTGTTCATGACATATATAGCCAGTATTCATGATTTAATGTCCGACACCTGACAACAAGACATACATAACGCTTGCAGGAGCCTACCACGCTGTCGCTTTTTATGCGATTTATGAGAGTCCGGATGGAGCTGTAATTGTTTGAAGTAAAGAAGAAGGACAACGCTATTGCCTAACAGCTGTTTGTGAAGGTTGAATTAGAGCAAGAGGTTCGTTTGCAGCTGTCAGGAAACCCCCAAAAAAATTAACGGCTCCTGGAATGTGATAACTGAGACCTACAGTTTCTTGTTGAGTTTTGCACCGGAAGCTTTAGTGATGGAAAAACGGTAAACGCTGAATATACAATTTAAAAAAACCTTATAATATTACCTCATAAAGCTCTTTATATAGGGATTATTAACTCTGCTATTGGCTGTAACCCTCTCTTAATGAACCCACCGAAAAGGCCAGCAGTAAGTGGATAATGCCTCGTGTATGTTAATATGTAAATGGTGCAGAGTTATGGCAAAAACTGACAGAGACACATTCATTTGTGTTTGAACCACACTGTAACGTGCACAGTAGTGCGGCGCTTCCTAATCGCAATATGCAGCATGTCTTCTCTGTTTTGTGGCTGCAGAGGTGCGGCAGCTTTGCGATTATTTTTTTAATTAGTTAACTCCATTAAACAAGACGCATACGGAAATTGTAGAAAACATGAACGCGTACTATCCCAAATTGTCGCTTTGTGCAGATTTCGCCCCTCTACACTCCTTTCTTATAAGGGCATCAACTACGCCGGATTAGCAGACCGTGGGTTGCATACTTGTACCTATGCGGATTCTGAACGCTGAAGCGTACACTAGACCCCACTAAAACCTCAGTGAAGGCCACAGGCGCCTAAGGTTGTGGATGTAACTACGGATCTGTTTGCAGCAGGACACAGACTAGCCTACAGACCCCCTCCAACTTAATTGTTCACGAATTGGTAACTTAAAAATTCACCAAAACTAATGTGTCCAAGAGTAAATTCGTAGTCGTATATACTTGTACGCAAAAATCTGCAAAAACAGGGCAGGGGACTGCGTCGCTTACTCGATCTACACCTCGGTGCCACTGAAATCGTTTTGCTGAATATTTAATAACCGTTTTCTAATATTTATCTAACGTTTTCTTGATGCATGCATCTAGATTTTTCATTTACGATTACAAACATAAGTGTGTAAGAAGTAGTTACAGGCTGCATCGGAGCCGCCTTAAGCAGGCACTACCGTTGAGTTACCTCTACGAAGTATCACCTAAGTATGATATCGCGTTTCATTGGCCTTTTTGATGTATATTTCTTATATTTCTTTGCAGTACTATTACGTATGCTATGTGAGAACACTTAACACTGAGCTACAATAGGAAGAGGTAGTGCCATGCTACATAGGAGAAGGTATTGCCATGCGTTGTGCACGACTCTATATCCTCCTATGCAACGGAATTGATAAGCGCGACCGAGGAAGTACCTCTCGCTCACATAATAACGCCTTAAAGTAAAATCTTGTGCGGTTTGTGATAGCCGGTGGCCCATTGAGGGGGGGGGGGAAGGAGAGCAGCGCATTGTTCATGAGCGTCGCTAGTCGTAAAAAGGCTCCGATTACTCATTTGCACCCTATGCCATAAAAAAAAAATCAATATGGCGCTGAACAATCAACGGAAATTATCTGATCCTTGATACTTGTATTTATCCAGTTTTATAATTGGTTAACCCAATGTGCTTCTACTTCGTGTGCCGTCGACCGTCAGTGACGTCGCAGGAGTTGGCAAGGTTAATTGTTATAAATGATATTATATTCATCTCGACACACGCATCATATGAGGAGCTGACAGTTACTTTACAGAGGAGATTACGGCTGTATGTGTAGATCTTTTCATTCATTCGCAATAATTCAGTCTCCGCGTATAAAAAAAATCGTTTGAAATGTTAATAAGGAGCCGTTTATGATGCACCACCGCTGTCGAATCACCTGGTGCCAGCTCACGTCTACTGACTATTGCCACATTATCAAGTAATTTCTTTTAAATAATATTTACACTAAAGTATAAACAATATATAACTGAAATTGTGTTACTGGTTGGATGTGTGTCAGTATGTCTGTGGAGTGTCTAACACATGTACACAAATCGAGATGTTTATCTCCATACGAAGCTAAAGTAACATGACGTGATTAGTCAAGAACCTGACTCTAACATTCTAACATCTGGCAACTGAGCTCCATCAGCACGACGAAGAGTACGCCCGGCTCATGCCAATATCTGCCGCTGAGTAAATAATATTATAAGGATTTCTCTTTGGCAAGCCTCAGTATTATGCCCCGGATGCTTAGCTTTGGGTTCATCATTATCATCAGCAGTGCCCACTGTGTCCCGGCATCGCAACGCCTTAGTCTGTTATGCACGAAATATTCCGCTAATACAGGCGTTGACTTTCCATCCAAGACCTATCCACATAATATCTTTATCAAATTCGATACCCTTCGTGAATATTGAGAACAGCTACAAACTTCCTTGGAGCTGCCAATCATCATCCGACACCTGATCGGAATAAGCAAATTGCGCGAATACCTCAGTTTTCAGACCTGTAGGTATAATATCTCAGTTTTCAGACCTGTAGGTATAATACCTCAGTTTTCAGACCTGTAGGTATAATACCTCAGTTTTCAGACCTGTAGGTATAATACCTCAGTTTTCAGACCTGTAGGTATAATACCTTAGTTTTCAGACCTGTAGGTATAATACCTCAGTTTTCAGACCTGTAGGTATAATACCTCAGTTTTCAGACCTGTAGGTATAATACCACAGTTTTCAGACCTGTAGGTATAATACCTCAGTTTTCAGACCTGTAGGTATAATACCTCAGTTTTCAGACCTGTAGGTATAATACCTCAGTTTTCAGACCTGTAGGTATAATCTACATCGAATAATTTATTCACTGGCCGTACTAATATTGCCCGAGAAAATATCTCCAAGTATCGGAACCAAATTATGTCTAAAGTCGAGCCTTTATTGGCCGACAAAACTTAGTCCAATTTAACCCCCAAAAATCACAACTTTGCGCGTTTACTATCCTCCAAGGAGATGGGTGTGCTCAATAGGGCGAAGCAGTACTTCACGCCACATAATCGGCTGCAGTTATACAAGTATACAATATCTGTGGACTAATAATATCTGTGGACTTATCACACTACGTCAGCCTAGCCCTATGCTAAGTACCGTAATGACTTGTGTTACGTGTAACACAAGTACTAGTTCACACTAGACAACGGCAATATATTTCATATTTTTATATAGTTAAGAAATCTTATATATTTAAGATTTTTATTATAGAAATACATTTAATACATGTATAAGCATGCAAGACCTTAGGCGGGATTTGAACAAGTGACCTCTGGCGTAACACGCGGACTAACCGCAACGTTACCAACAGAGTAAGCCGGTCGTCAGAACGCAGGTGTCATCGCATATGGAATACTACTCTCACCTTTGTGCTGGCTCCCCTAACCATCAACTCGCCCTAATTGACCGTATTCAACGTAGAGCGACTGGAATCGTTGACGACCAGGTTGTTTCCGTGCAGCTCGATCCTTTGGCATTAAGAAGAGATGTTGGCTAGCTCTGCATCTTCTACCGCATCTACAACAGGGTGTGTTCCGGGGAGTTGTTCGGATTAATACCAGCAGCGGACTTCCACTCTCGGACATCACGGCAGAACTATAAATTCTAGCCTCACCAGCTTGATGTCCCAAAGTCTACAATTGCGCGTTTCAAGTGCAATTTCTTACCGTGCACAGCTTCGATGGGGACCTGGCTGCCACTGTTGCCACGATGTGGCGTTCTTCAAGAAAAGACCTCTGGTCATGCGAATGTCTATGGGCAGAGTAAAAAGAAAGGAAAACAACAAATTATTTGTGTAGAAAAACTAAAAACACGCTTTATATTTCTTGGCGCCTGCTTGTGCAAGGTTCCATCCTTTGACTAGCACGATGGTATCATAATATTATATTATCATCAAATCTACATATAGTTAGTTTCATGATGTTACATTAATAAGAAGTGCGTGTGATTCGGCGTCTTAGAATTTACATACTTAGGTATTTAAATTTATGACAGCTCGAAATAATAGAAGCGTATTCAAAATACTGTTACGCAACTTAAATGACGATGATAAGGCGAGCAAAATAAAAATATGCAGAAAATGCTGTTTCTATATCGTGAAACAAATAAGAATTGGAGTAGTGGTTTATAATGGCAATACGTATTTATAGTTACAACAACATCACGAGGACGCGCACCGGGCCCCGGCTCGTAAGCCACGTATATATAAATTCTGTGTCTGCGGTACATGTCATCTCATCTCTTTGATACAGCTCAACTTTTTAAAATTATATTTACATTTTGAAAAAGAATGTAATTTCAATTTGGCCTTATTTTTACGGAATTGCATGGTTGAATCTTTGTGTAACAATGTAACGTTAAATGGTCGGAGTTTGAAAATATTTGTCAAATAAGAAGTTTACATAAAAGTCAAGGTGAGGAAAACGTATACACGTATAAGCTGATAGTATTTAAAGTATACAGGAACACATATGTGTTTAAATATCAAAGAAGTACATCCCTATATCGGCCTAATTATATTATCAGTGGGTGGAGTCAGCTGAGTTCCCTATAAATAAAATAAAAAAGCGGGCCTAGACTCAGAGGGACCATATAATTTTTAGAAACATATCTAGTTACACCAAACGCGGCTAAGCTCTCGCGAAATTATCCCTCAGTTACACATTAGTAATTATATTTTTCAAAATCATACTACATCACTGTGTGGGGACACGTGATCCTAATGGCGCATTTACACGTAAGCAGCTCTTTCGGCAACTTGCCGGCATCATGGATCAACCTATCTGGTTAACGGCGATTTTCAGCCCTAAATTGTAGGCGCGGCATGGCCTTCATACTACGAATTTTCCCATGAAGCAAAGTTAAACGCTGAGAATTAGTGGAAGCAGTGTGTATAAGCGATAAAGTATAGCAAACATGTGTAATTATATTTTATTGTATATATATATTGAGGATGTCATAAAATATATAAAACTTTATATAAAGCAACAATAAAATCTCAATATATTTATGTTGTATAACAAAGATCTAAAAACGTCTCTGCAAGATGCTTTATTTAACAGAAAACTCCAATTGCATGATGCATGGGGAAAATCGAGGATTAATAGATTGCGAAAACAAGCTTGTTGCCGGAGATAGCAGTAGAAATTAGTTACTAACTGTAACCAAAAGGGATTTTATCGTCTAACACGTACGTTTAGCCTGTCGCTACCGCGGGGTGCGCAAGGGCAGAAATGTAGCTGTGTGTGTATTGTAGGACGGCATTTATAACCTTGACAGTTACTATGCAAGCCTAAATGTTGCATATGTGAGATATTTTACCAAATAGTAGTAGTAGTTGATTTGTATTTTCGAAAATTGAAGAAATTAATTCAAGGAATATATTAGTAACTTTTCGGAAGCACATGTAAACCCCCTTATACACATGGTCTCCCAATAAGTTTGTAGTTTTCAAAATTTGTAAAGAGTGGCTGTAGAATACTTGCCAAGGATGAAATTATGATTTCCCACAAGTTACAGTGTCCAGTAATAAATTGATTTTTATACGACATAATAATCGCGATTGTAGAGAGCTCCAATAATAAATTAAATCCTTATCACAGCTTACGTTGTTTTTCGTGCGCTAATCCAACCCCTCCCTTCGGGTAGTAGGGTAACGTCCATAAAACATTCCGGTTCATCTCTTCCCATCTGCGGGAAAAGAGGGGGGCTGTCCCCCTATCGTCTCTCTAAACCTGAATACAAAAAGTCTTCGCTAGTCCAAAGAATGGTTGAGGCAGGTGTAATAGCGCCGCCAACCAGTAATAGGACCATTAGAAAAAAGAAAAAATGGAAAGGTATAGTATAGTTGCGCGCTTGAAACCGCGGGGTGACGCTATACATATATAAATTCTTTATAGAGAATTATATAGTCTATATAATATTCTCTATAATACACAAGTCATAAAATCCTGTACCTAGCACATGAACGGGTCATATATTCAATAATAATAATAATGTCATTTGAGACGAGTTTCGGCTCGGCGGGGTATTTATAGAGACCAACCAAAAGCATATTACACTACACAAATGCATGCGCAGTAATAAGTGTACTCTCTGACCATTCTCTTATTCCGCTGGTACGACAATCCGACATTAACGGAGAAAAATCAGGCGCAGGAACTACGGTTTAACGTACTCTCCGAAGTGCGAGGGTGGAAAACCGTCAACTTCCTGACTTCTGTCTCTTATTAGAAATTGAAAAATCCCAATAACCAAGTCCGACTTCGGGACTCGAACCCAAGACCTCATACGACAGTGGCTTAATATACTCACCACTAGACGAGGCAGTCAAATGTATTTGTAATAAAAAGGTCTAATTTTTTTTTTTTGTATAAAAACATTAGTACCTAACATTATAATCTATACGAAAAACGTATATAAAAGGACGGCATGACGGTCTTCCTATTTATCCTGGTCCATATTCTATTTACAGTACATATAGTATGCAAGTGGGCGTGAGTATCGGGCGAGAGAACTAATATGCATAATGCACGCAGCTTTACAAATCTTGTAATACAGTCTTACATTTACACACAGATATACAGTCTAACACTTGCCCATTAGTGTTACAATAAATGTATCTAGTCCGTTTAATTAAAGATCAACATTACTTCTAATCACAATGGCACCGCCACTGGTGTCGGATCACATCGGTACCGCCGCGCCGGTGTCCACAATGGCACCGTCGCTGGTGTCACATCACAGTAGTACCGCCGCGCCGGTGTCGGAGCACAGCGGACCCGTCGCCGGCGTCATCCTTTGATCCCATTTTCAAACACGCGGTCATATATAATTATATGACGAAATTAAATACCAAAGCAAATTACAAGTTAATCGGAATTGTACAGAATGTAATATTATGCAAAATCATCATATAACCCAGGGGCGGGTCTGAGCAATGTTCGAATATTCTCTTACAGGGACCGTTCCTGCTCCGTAATTTAGTAAATACTTTATTTATAGATAGTGGCATGGTGTATTGCAGCGGAATTGGGCCAGCACGACCGCAGAAGTACCTCTCGCTCACTGGATACCATCGTAAAGCGACATCTACGGTATCGCGTTTCGTGCAGTTTCTAAGTAGCCGGTGGCCCAATGGGGGGAGGTGAAAAGGAGGGACAACGCACTGGCATAGTAAATATGCCGATATTTATGTGCGTCGGTAGTCGTAGAAGGGCACAGACTTTTCGTTTGTCCCCCTGTGCTATAAAAAAGATATCCGTTTATTAGTAAAAAAGAGAAACAAAATTTTGCGTTTGTGGGTATGCCGCGAGTCCGACATACCACTGGACCCCAACCAGGGTCGGTGAAGGCGCGTATACGCGTTTTCCCTCGTCAACAAAAAAAAAAGACAAAAAAGTTAGTCCAATGTTACAAGTTTAAGAATAGTGTTCACAATGAATCGATTTTATCTTAAGACTTGTAGGTTCTCTTATGACTGTACAACTAACTAGATAATAACCGCTGTGGCCCAAAGGAACGAACGTTGACGGTCTTAGTATCCAGACTCTCTAGGCGGTCTCCAGTTCCAATAGAGTTAGACATTTTTTTAAAATCCAAGCGTTGCTATTCATTTGATATTGCTTTGTGTAACTTACAATTAAAATGTGTATGCATTCTAGATTTAATTATATATGATGGTATTTAAAGTTTTAACTCTCGCTTACGTGACGCTGTTATGAAGTGACAGCTACTACGTTATCTTGCGTCTCGTGTTGTTTGTGAGTTTGCGGTGCCCAGTGAAGGAGACGAGAAGAGGAAGGCCACGCATCTGCAATTGTTAATCATATAAAAGTTTCTATTCAAACTTATATTAAGTATTTTTAGTTTTCAATCTATACTAATGTTATAAAGAGGAAACATTTGATTGTTTGCATTGAATTGTTCCGAAACTAAAGGACCGTTTTGAAAAATTCTAATTTCTATTAATGAATTCTAAGAGTCTTAAGTTTTAAACGTAGTTTTACGTTAAATCCTGTTAAAGGAGGTATGAAATAAAACAATGGGCCAGCTAACAGGGCGTACCTGTTAAGAACGATTTCGATGTTAAATTGACTTATTAAATAAAACTTTCCTTTTTCTTGTCACTAAAAACGTGAGGGCCATGTGAGCGACACGAACAATCCACATTACCTTTACTAAGAACCCTTAATAAGACTTGACCAACGACAAGCAGTTGCACTAAATATTTTTTTTTTTATATTTGAAGTAAGCATCGCCGGAGCGTCCACGGAACATAAACATTGCGCTGCTGTGTTGTTGGCGACGCGTGGATGTGTTGTCATGTGAATTGTGCGTTCACGAATTTTAATTGTTCCCAAGTTCTTGATTGGAGTTTGATTTTTTTTTACTTATTTTTTTTGGCGACGAAGGGGAATGCATTTAGGCATGATATTTGGGAGACCAGACCTATGTTAGACTCGGCCATTGGGTAGAAATACCAACTGAATCCCTACGGGAGCCTTCAGCCGCTATTAGTGGAGGGTCCCGGATCTGCAGGCAACAGAGCCTCTCCAGCGACAGCCTGACCTCGGCGAAAAGGCCAGACTACACCTCCTTGGGGGCTGTCCGGCTATGCTATGACTGTCCCCACGACGCTGTGTCTTTATGAACTGGACCGGGTTCCCATCCCGGCCCGACACGGGACACAGGGGCACTACTGAAGGCGATGTAGATAGCGCCTCCTTCGTACCCCCATTCGACGTCTTCGGGGGGAGGCCGCGTGAGCAGCCTCCTCTCTCACCCGCTCGTAGGTTTCCGTCTGGGACATGAGGGTCTCGCAGAAGGAAGCCATCGCCTGGTAGGACTCGTCGCTGCCGAGCATCGCGACGATGATGCTCGACTATTACAAGTCCCCTCCGACAACTGATATCAGATCGTGACGCAGCGCCGCTCGTCTCGGGCACACCTCGAGGGTGTGCTGGGCCGAGTCAGGCGCAGTGTCACAATTGTGGCAACGAGTCGTCGGCTCAATGTGGGCCGTCCTGCACAAATACTCACCAAAGTAGCCATACCCGGTGAGCGCCTGCGTCAGACGGAAGGTGAGGGTTGCGCCTACGGCGCGTCCATCCGTTAGGCCGAGAGCCAATGCAGCCATTAGGCCGAGAGTCCTCTTATACGAGACATAGGAGCAACTCTCGGAGAGAACCGACCTCATAGCGACAACTCTCTGCGCAGAGCGCAGATGGGCCTTATATCTCGCAGTGAGACGATTCACCCAAAGCGGAGCACCGCACGTCACCATACTCCGGCAGACACCAGAGTACAGTTACCTGCAGGCGGTGCTAGGTCCTCCGAGGTTCAGGAAAAGTCTACCCTGCGCACTCGCCGCCTTTGCTACCTTCGGTCCCCCCATAGAAATGTGGGCCGAAGGTCTAACTCCCGTCAAGGTTGAGCCCCACTACTTACTAGCGACTACCGCCTCCCACCTTTGTTCTGCCTCACCCGTCGCTGCCCGCAGAAGCTTGAGGACATCGATAGTGGACTGGCGTGCTCGGAATCCGAACTGTAACTCCGAGAGTTGTGGTCCCATGCCCTCCTCCAGATGCTGAACGAGACGGGAGGCCACAATACGTTCTGAGGCCTTCCCAGTCTCGTTCAGCAGTACCACCGGTCGAACCGACGACGCAGAGTCCATTGGCCGCCCTGCTTTTGGAAGCAGGCAGAACTGACCCTCCTTGTATGTCCCCGGGAACTAACCAGACCGCAGGTGACGGTGAAAAATTTCCCGGAGCTATCCCCGAGATGCACGAGAGAGGTCACCAGCACTCTCCCGTGCACACCGTGATGGGTGGTAGAACACCTTCCTCCTCATCTGACGTCTGCCAAGCCATCCTGGGGGGCATGACGCCAGCATGTCAAAAAATAGGAAGAACGACTGCCTCGTGGTCTAGTGGTAAGCATTCACCTGTAAATCGTAAGTTAGTGGGTACCAAGTAAAATCAGCGAGTGTTATAAAAAAATCTTATAACAGGCCAAAGCCACAAAAGTAACCCTTGTTGCCCGTTGAACCGTCAGTCCTTATTTTACCTATATTCCATATTTTTAGAATTGAAAAAGTGCTGGTGTTAGCGCTCACACATGTATAGGCACTGTAATATGCTCTTCGCAGTTAGATAGCCGGGATGGCACGACAGGGGCGCTCACATGGTCCAAACAGCCTACGTGCAGTTTGTTCTTTTATTTCCAATTAGCTACCCGAAAGCTAATTGGAAATAAAAGAGCAAAGAAGGGCATCACGTCTAAGAGATATAGCGTATATTGAAAAACTAATGTCTATGGACTTCGGTAGTCACCAGAAAAATATGATTATATTATAAAAAAAAATATTATTCTTAAATATTATGTCGCTAAGAAAATAATGCGTTCTTGTGTGAGTTTTTTTTCGGATTGACCTGCTACTGGGAGGCGATGCTATTGCACCCGCCCCTTTTTTTTTTCGGAGGGACCTAATACTAATTGGCGGCGCTTGTCTAGCCTTAACAATTGGAATGACTACGGAAGACTTTTTTGTCTTCAGGTTTAGGGAGACGATAGGGGGACAGACCCCCCTCTTTTCCCGCAGATGGCAAGAGACACACCGAAATTTAATTGTGGGTGTTACTCTATGGTAATTATTATTGGGACCGAAAAAGGGGGAAACGGTCCCCCTCCACACACTAGTGGGACGCGCCGTCCCACTAGTGTGTGGAGGGGCGCACGATGCCGTTTAATTTGCGGTTTCGTGAATAAGGATAATTGAGCTCGTTTAATGTTTGGCTTATCTGAGGAGCCGACCTCCTCACCCCCCACCCCCTCTGACGGGAGGGGTTGATTTGCGCTACAAATCGACAAAAGCCGTGTTCTTGATTTGCACCCACCCCTACAGTCCATCGGACTAGCGAAGACTTTTGTATCTTCTAGATTAGGGAGACGACAGTGGCACGTCAGCCAAGTTACTTGCGTATCCTGATACCGCCATAAAGTGAGTCGTGTCGCATTTCAACCCCGCTGCGCCTCTTTTCCCGCTGGTTGTGAAAGATTGTAATGAGAAGACCTCTTCGAGACAATGAATATGTAAATAAAACTGCCGGCATACGAATGTTCGTTACATGCTTGTATATGAGGGTCTAATGAGGAAGCTGGGAATACCTAAAAAAAATTTATGTAAAAGTCTGTGCTTTTGCATAACAATTACATGGACGTGGTCTCTATCATGTGCAAAAAGGAAAAAACTTACACACCTGAAGATGGGTATGTGATGACAATACAAAATTAATTTAAGACACCATTATTATGCGTGTATAAGGGTGTATTAAAAATTGCAAATATATCCCGATATCAAAATCTATAAGAATGTTTTTGTAACGAAATAATTATGACAAAAATCATCATTAATCGTAAGAATGGCAATTGTTACAACTTGCAATGACACGTTAGCCTGCATCGTAAACTCTCTGTTTAGACCTTAAACTTGGATATAACGGCGTCGTGTAGAGCGGGAGATACGTAGCTTTATACTGCAGGGAAATAATAAGTTAAAAGCAGAACACTTCTTAAAAAGCTTTATATTATTACCGTGCATTGTCGTTCATACCAAAACTTTACATAAAATTTCAATTTAATCGATTGAAGGTATGTACATCAAAATTGAGTTCAAAGACTTCACCCGAACATACATACATACATACACACATACATTACAAGTTAAATATATTTTTTTTTTTAATGAAAACAATTAAAAACTATATTTTGTGATGAAAACACTGGAAATATTTGACTTTTTTTCGTGTGTAGGCTACGAACGACGTAGAACATACAGTGTGCAATTTTATTGTATTACATTAGGGTACCTGTTCACATTTTTATATTCGGTATTTAAATCTATCAGAACTGTCTGATAAAGCTGAGCGAAGCACGTGTGTAACATCTTCTGGTTTGGCTTCAGTTCAAGGGCGCGTCGGTAGTCACTTACCAACTAGTCATCACACTGCTCGCTTAATACTGAACATGTGTAGCATTTTTATTACTCGCGTACTTTGATCAAGAAATAACAAATCCTAACACGTTACTAGATGAACGTTGTAAAAGTTTTTCAAGAAAGTTTGTGGCGCTGTCGGAAAGTTATCTCGTATGAAAGTCTTCTCATCTCTCATTCACTAAGCATTACTCGATTAGCCAACATCTGTGAAATTGTATCCGTTTCTGAGTTTGAATAAATGTTTTGATGAGAATGAATGAAATTAAAACTTCGGAAGCTTCGTGACATCCTCACGTTGCCTATACCGCAGAGCTTGAAGGCGCAAGTCTTCAACCAATGTCTTCTCCCCGCGATGACCTACAGGAACGAAGCATGGACTCTTAATTTAGGAATGGCCCGTAAGTTTGCGGTAGCTCAACGGGCTGCTGAAAGTGCTATGTTGGGTGTTTCTCTGTCCGACAGAATTCGTAACAAAGTCATTATACTAGGCTAGGCTAGAGAACTAAAGTATCACATATCACGCGACGAATAAGATCGCTTAAGTGGCAATGGGCTGGTCACACACTCAGAGGAAAAGATGGTAGATGGGCCTGTAAGATTCAGGAATGGAGGTCGCGTTCAGGAAAACGAAGTGTTGGTCGACCATTCACCTGGTGGGAAGACGGTCTCCGTGTAGTAGCCGGTCAGGGATGGATGTGAGTAGCAGGAGATCGGTCGTCTTGGCGTTCACTGAGAGGTATAGGTACTAGGCCTATGTGCAGCAGTGGACCGATAATGGCGATAATGGTGAAAATAGTACATTAAATTAAGAACACAGCCTTAAATATTTTGCTGTTGGTTCCGCCGCTCTATAACGGTACCGCTACAACAAGAAAGTCCCAATATAAAACATTTACTACGAAAGTATTTACTAATTAAAGTATCTCTCTGTGGTCAGATTCGCTGGACTATTTTGTGTGTAGCGGACGGCGAGCAGGACAATGTGTGACGCGAAATAATAATTTGCGAGCAGAGACGTTTGAGGTCTCAGAGCAGCTGTACGAAGTTGAAGTACGAAATTTACAAAGGACTTGTGTTGACCCTAGAAAATGACTTCTAGCAAAATATTTGTCGTGATGTGGTCGGCGCTAGAGTCTACATGTTACTTGTGTCGTGACGGTCGGAATATTGACGAGGAGGACGTGCAAATAAGCGGCCAAAAGTGAGCGGCCAGTCTCACCCTCGTCAATATCTCCCCTCAAATAGGTCACTGAAAACTCACAAAAACCCACGAAATGCGACGAGACTCACTTTATGGCGGTATCAGGATACGCAAGGAACTTGGCTGTCGTGCCACTGTAATTCGGCTGCATTGCAGCACGACACATCTTTTACTAAAATTGGTCAGACTTAATTACAGAAAATAGTTGGTGTTAGTGTAGTTTTGTGAAATGACGGACAAACAATCAATCTCTTACCACAACCCTTACTCAATTCAAGGAATGGACGACTACACTTATTGGGAAGAAAAATTAAATGTTTGTCGGTTAGTCGAACGGAGTTAGGTTCAAATACTTGACGCGAGACGAAACATAAAAACTAATAAATGATGTTATGTTTATAGTACATAATGTTACACGGAAGAGGTAGTGTAATGCATAGGAAGACGTTGGGCCATGCACAGTGCATGACACTATATCCTCCTAAGCATCGGAATTGGGCCGGCACGACCGGGGAGGTACCAATCGGTCACATAATACCGCCACAATGTGACATCTTCAGTGTCGCGTTTCGTGCGGTTTGTGAGTAGGCGGTGGCCTATTTGGTGGTGGCAATATGTTAAACGAGGGAAATGGAAAGTACAAATACTCTATCACTTCACCGAGCAATGGTGGAAAGAACGCTCAGATGAAAATTGTAACGTGAACGCCTTTCATACCCTTCTTGTGATAATACGCGCGTACATATTCCGTATTTTTATACTACTTAGAGGCTTGTTGAGTGAGTAATAAAATAAGCAGCGGACGAATAAGACGTACAATATTTGTTAATGTAAACAAGACTTAGCGCTCTGTTGCATCCGAATTAGGCAAATCTCGCTCACATGATAGTGCTGCAGTGATATTATGTTGTCGCAGTTCGTGCGATTTGTGTTTTCGGGTGGAGAATTGGATAGGAAGAGAGAAGGAAAGCAACACGTCTGCTTAACATTTTTGTGCAGCAATCGCATATGTGTCTTACAGTACAGTAGGACAAACGAGCAATCGGAGCCTTACAAAGACTATCGACGCCCATGGACATCAGCACAATTATGCCGATGCATTGGCCGCCGGCTACTGACAACCGCACGCAACGCGACACTGAACGTGTCACTTTATGGCGGTATCAAGTGAGCGAGAGTTACCTCACTGCCGGCTTAATTCCCTTGCATAGGAGGATGCATGCTCTACATGCAGGATGTATGCATGTAGTGCCATGCATTATGCATGACACTGCCTCCTCTTTTGTAACTTTCATGCTCGAGGCTTAAGGAGACGCCTAGACATGTATATTTTACTAGCCATGAGTCAGTACACTGTTTAGGTAATAAAACACCATCGCCTGTGACAATAGAATAAAACGGTGTTTGAAGTGCGAATGTCTGAGATAAACTCTACTCGTATATTTTACTAGCCATGAGTCAGTTCACTGTTTAGGTAACAAAACACCACCGCCTGTGACAATGTAATAAAACGGTGTTTGAAGTGCGAATGTCTGAGATAAACTCTACTCGTATATTTTACTAGCCATGAGTCAGTTCACTGTTTAGGTAACAAAACACCATCGCCTGTGACAATAGAATAAAACGGTGTTTGAAGTGCGAATGTCTGAGATAAACTCTACTCGTATATTTCGGAAACTAAGATCTTATTTAAGAATCACGCTGTAGACGGATATGATGATGAAGTGGTGATCACGTGTAGTAAATATCCTTACATAATGTCAACCCTATTTTATTGCCATGCAACTACAGACCGTATTCCCGAGCACTAAGTTATATTATAGTGCACACACTTTTCCATTGTAAAATGAATCTTATCAGCCCTCTGCAGTGGCGCAGTACTAAACAACTGCCAACTCGTTACCCGTCAAGATGACGCTGCCTTGTTTCTGGGCTCACGAATAACACTTGCAGCGACAAACAAGACCAAAGTGATGATATGTGATGTATTTATATAACATAAATAGTGGGACAACGGAGCCACGTCCTACGGGTGGGAGGGACTCGTGAATTAGTCGGATACTCAGTAAAACACCGCGGTGTGTGTTAGCGACATATCGCCTCGGAGACTGGCCTCATAGGGGGCCGGTCACAGGGCTCCTAATATGGTCAGAACACAACATAACAAGTTAAAAACAAATTCATAATCAGTTTTATGTATTGCAAGGAATGATATTATACAATTTTTTTTTGTAATTTTATAAGTGAGGCAAAAGAGTTTCGTGATAATTATAAGCAAGCATTGCCATAAATAGTTCAACGGATGTTACAGCAGCTGATACACGTCCCTCAGAGGATTATATCATTCGGATACACAAAAAAATTATTTGATAATCCAATGTGAAAAAAACTCTAGTGAGTAGATTAGATCCTCTAAATTAACATTGTCTACCAAATCTATTTAGAACTAAGTTTCACCGATCCCTCCCAACTCCGTCGAGGTAAGTTCTCGACGCAGTCTATTTGAGTATGCAGCATTCAAATTAAATTCAAGCATTCAAAAATATTCAAAGTCCATTCCAATTTTAAGTTTAGGTCATGTAAACAAAGGTCCACCACACTTGAAAAACGAGTCTCTTGTCTCAAATTAATTTTGATATACAAGCAATAACATTTAGTTGGGGAAATACGAGTATATTCTCAAACGGCGGCCTCACGCCGGAAGAGAATAGTTCGATGGCCAGCTCCGGCCAGCCCAGCAGGGTGAAGTGGAATGTGAACATGGGGAAGCCTACCTCTAGCAGTGGATATTGTACGATTCATAAACTGAAGATGAAGCAGCAGCGGTTGCACAGAAAACATTAAAGATACCGAAAAGAACACACAGCGTCAGCTCCGACACGCTGCTGCAGTTTGTTCGCTCATAAGGAATGGCGTGTGAGTGATATTTATACCTTACTTCACGAGTCAACTGTAATTCTCAAACAGCATCAGCTCCGACACGCAACTGCAGTTTCTTCACTCATAGAACAGGCTCATAGAATAGGGCGTGTGGGAGATATTTATGCCATTTTTCAGTGGTCGATTCCAAAAATCAGTCGCGTCTTACACATTATTTTGCTCAAGTTATTTACGAAACTTGCGTCACTTGCCTTGCTTGGTTAACACGTTGTACATTTGATGGAACACTAATAGCGTGGGTCATGCTCGTGTGTGCTCACCTGGGAGAAGTTGTTGATCGTGTAATAATATAACTCCTTTGTGTATACTTCAAATAAAGTGTATATCTTCTTCTTCAATTATATGTTGTTCCAAACTTACTATGACAGTGTTATGCGCGGAAAATTGATATGCATAAGCGTATCAATTTTCCGCGCATGATTTCTTTCTATTTCTATAAAAAAATCTAGTGAATTGGTAAGCTACAATAGGGTCAACTAGTTCGGTTAATACTCAAGGATAAGTTGACGATTTACTTATCGGATTGATAGCGTATTTGAAACCAATATAAATACCCAATCAAATAGCCCTTTAAAGGTTAGTGGTACCGGTCTATGATTCACAGTTGTGTGATGTGAGCGAAAGGAACGCCAAACGCCCCAATCGTGCCGGCCCAATTAAACTGCAATGCATCACTTTTTTACAAGCATGTACACATTAATTTCAGAAAATGTTAATAATTATAATATTTATATTATATATTAATATAATTATAATATATTAATATAATTATACAATTTTATAATATAACTGTAATTATAAAATATCGTGTAGCAGCGCCGAGGCGGCTCTACTTGTTGGCGACTAAATAGTTCTTTAACTGTCTTACTGAATAGTAGCCGACACGCTACGTGACCGGACGCTGGCTAATTCAATTCTCTTGAAGTGGAAATAATTTTAATTTTCTCTAGAAGAACTCAGATCGTGCACGGTACAATTATGTTAGAGTAAAATATTTCATAATATATATATATGTATAATATATATATGTATATATGTAACTATTTTATGAACAAAAAGGATTCTCGTTTCTTTGTATAGATCAGTGCTGACAATTTGAACACAGCAGCACCTCGAGTGTGAGTTTAGCGACGATTTACTTTACTGCCGCGTTTGCGTTCAGTGTACCAAAATATACAGAAGTTTTGACAGAGCCTCTAGCGGGTAGTACAACAACTAACACTGTGAGCGTGAGTTTCATGTAACGATAACGCCAACTTTTTCGTCACGGTAGAATATAACGTGACGTTTGAGTAAGTAGTATTTTGACATAAATATGGGAGTGTCAGTTGCTATTTTATAGTTAAGATTATTAGATAAGAGTTACTCACTTGAAATTTGAGCATCAGTGAAATGCATTTTAGCTGATAGTTTAATATTTTAAATAAATAAAAAAGTGTTTTTGAATATGTGGCATGGAGCAGCGTATCTTTAAACGAAACCTAAGTTCAAAACGCAAAAATACTGCGACGGCCGACAACAGTATACTTAACGTCAAAATCTAAGCCACCGAAGTAGCACGATGTTGATGCTTCGTCTCATTTGGTCTATACGCTCAGAGTGAAATAGCGATAGCTCATTCAGAATGACTATAATGCGCTTAAGCTAAATTGCACTTCAGTCTCTGTGTGATATACGAACAGTGACGTTTTAAAAATATTTGGGCTAACACAACTATACTACTATTAAAGTGAGCAAACGAATAACTTTACAGTTGATATTTATGGAACTTACAACTCGCACCTGATACGTGTAAAGTGTTTGATTTGCCTCGATTAACGCTATAGTTACGTTTCGCTTTTTTATAAACGAAACTCACACTCGGGGTACAGATTAAATTCCATATTTCCATGGGACTAGCGCGTTTCTTTACTCGTTCCATATTGTCATAGACACAGAATGGCTCTACAATTGAGGTGCCATATAGTTTCTCAACGATGAAGTTTGAACTGAGCTTGCATGTATTGTGATATCCGGCCACTTGCTAGTTTACTAATGGTAATCATCAACTTAATGGATATCTTTTCTTGTAAGAAACAATAACCAAGGAATTACATTTGTAAGTAATATCAATATAATTATTATTTACTGCTGTAATATATAATGGAGCAGTAAATAGTGTAAAATAATAATATAATTATTATTTACTGCTGTAATATATAATGGAGCAGTAAATAGTGTAAAATAATAATATAATTATTATTTACTGCTGTAACATATAATGGAGCAGTAAATAGTGTAAAATAATAATATTAGGATGATGAACAAAGATTGAATACAAGGCATTGTTATTTGTCTGTTTGTACTCTGTAATCTTGAGACGGATTTGAATGGAACTTTTTTTTGTATAGGCCTTTTTTTTGTTGACTCGGGGAAATGCGTTTACGCGCCTTCACTTGCAATGGGTGGGGTCCAGTGGTATGTGGGACTCGCGGCACATAATAGTGCCGAATACCCACAAAAACTTCGTTGCTTCGCCTGGGTTCACCCCAGGCTACTAAGCCCCACTGCCACGACAAGGGTTAAAAAAATGGTGGGGTATAGCTAATGGGCCTGGGCGACATATATAGTGTATTTTTTTTTCAAAACTGGATGTATGAACATTGATGTAGAACCATTAGCGAAATAGATTTCCTATTCTTTTTTTTCAAAATCGAAGAAGTACGCGAACGAGATTACGGGCACCAACACGTCAATAATATACTCACAAGGAAAATTTTCAAATCGAAAATCTCCCGCCATTTTGTGTTAGAGTAGAATAGACTACAGACAAATAGAATTCAATTGAATTAGATTTAATCAGTTATTTTGCAGTTGTAGGTAATGTTTGCGGTGTTGTTCAGTACAAAATAGAACTACCTCAGCTAAACGTTTAGCTACGGATCAGGTACATGTCCTTATATCTTTAATCATTAATAAATTTAAATTATAGTGTTGAGGGTCCAACGAGAAATTGGAGCCTTTAAACGACTACCGAGACCCGTAGATATCCAATTACCGACAAAATGTGGGGTTTATAGAGCATAGCTGTCACCTTGCAGCGGTGTTATGTGAACGAGAGGCACCTTCCCGGTCATCTCGGCCCAACATGGCGACAAGCCAAGAGCAATTTGGTGCAGCTTGGCAATACATATTTACTATCAACACCATCATCAGCCTGTTTTCGCCCATTGCTGAAAATAAACCTCCGCAAGTGCACGCCACTGAGCTCGTTCGCCAGCTGCTGCAAGCCACTTGGTGTGTGTAGTCCCTCCACCTAACAGGATGGGGTATCCACCTAGCTGGAGTGAACACTCCACTGCGCGATCTCCGTCTTAGAACCCAGTTACTCTTGGGTGGTTCTGCGCCGGATGTGAGCAGCTGTTTTGATGACCCTTACTATATATTATAATATGCTTCTATGTCACATAACCAACGGTCGGCCAGCGGGCAGGTTACCCCTCGCTTAAATAATATTATCATTAAATGATACTAAGGCTGATTGATAACTTGCCGAAACGACGAACCTAAAAAAATATAGGCAAACCAAATCTATTACATTTTTTCTATATTCTTTTCGAAAATAGAACGCTATATTTGAATTAAAATAACTGAAAGAATTTGTGTGAGGGGACCTAGGACTTTCTATGCCGTATATTTTCTCAACAATGGAAAAAAACAAAATTCGTGCGGTGAAAAATTGGTACGTTTTAAAAGGGAAAACGGCAACTCAGATTAAATTCAAGCTAGACAATGTTACAACATTTGGGAATTCAAAAGCCTTGCGCGCTATTGGTGCCGCATTTTCTCATTGTTAACCAAAGGCATCGTCGAGTGGACGATTCGTCGGAGTTTTGATGTCTTAAGTTTCCGCGAATGACAGTCATTACAATAAAACTACTTTTACGGATTTTATCGTGGTTTATTAAATTATTTATGTAGCCCGACGTTTCAGAAGCTCCACAGCAACCATGGTCACGGATGGACTGAGATGACAGATTTCCTGATGTACCAAGTTTTAAAAGTACCAGAAGAATTATAATTTTAGTTATTCCGATTAACGCAAATAGTACTTATTATATCTTGCTGTCTTGTCCATCCTCTCCTTTGAAATTTGGATGGTTTTTAATTTTAATAGCCTCACGGATCATCCTTGGAAGGAATCGGTGTTCCCTAGTGAGGATTTGCGCCTTATCAAATCTAATGTAATAGCTGAACTTCAACATGTTCACAAACACAGGCTCTGCGGTCTGTGAGCATACTGAAGTTGGCCCCCGCCATTACATTAGATTTGATAAAGCGCAAATCCTCACTAGGGAACACCGATTCCTTCCAAGGATGATTCGAGTAGTTTTATTGTAATGATTTATCGGAGTGTTTGGCACTGTTTTGTATTAGTATTGTATTAGTACTATTTGTATATTTAATACCTCATACCTATCTTAAGCTAAATTACATGTACATTACAGGCTACTAGTTCGAAATTACTATTAACATAATGATTTTCTGAAATATGACTAACCTAAAAGAGCTAATAAAAAAATGCTAACAATGCTCTTCTTTTATAAGAAAACGGTTTAATTTTATTTTTTGCATTCTTAATAGTTTGAATAATAAACGAACTAATATAATTAATTTCTACTTCATCCTAATCCTCAGTACATGAACTAGACAACACTAACACTAAGTGGGCAACTGTGATTTTATTAGCAACAAGGAAATGATTAGAAAAAGTGTAATAATGAATGGAAATGTACAAGTAGATGTACTTTTTGATTTATTCTACAAGTTTATAGTAAAAGTGTGACAGACAAATGTTAGCAATTGAATTTTAGTGCAGAAGTCCGCGATAATAAGTAGAAAAAAACGACGTCTAAGTTCTGAATAAATGCAACTCCAATGGTAGCATTGCCTTCTCAATTGCCATCCCTTTAACATACTGACTGGGAAGCTTATAAAATGTTTAGTTCTTTGAACAACTAGAAGTATCTTCGTGCCTATTACTTCTATACAACACTTATGGTTGTTTTCGCCATATTCATCCTATATCGTTAATCAAACGTCAAGTGAACCACGCACAAACAGAGTACGTAATTAATCAGCGAGATCTTGGCGTTTTCAGATAAAAATTTTGGAAGCATTATATTCTTCTAATTGCTTGGTCAACGCAAATGTTATGGGTCATACTTGCGTCACTTTATTTTTAATAACGATCAACACTAAGACTCATGGATGTAAATGAGATTTTTCGAGAATAGGAAATTAACTTTTAAAGCTAGATTGAGTTCTTAACGTATATTCAACTCGTTTGACTTGCTTTCGATCTCATTGATCTATCCGGACTCTCTTTTCCTCCTCGTACCTCTCGCTTACACCGCAATACCGGAGTGAATAGATATTTGTATCCCCCCTATTATGCGGCCAAACTAAAAATTTCCAAATTTATAGAAAACTCTAAATGGATTTGCGAGCGTCAATGGAAACCACTTCAATCCAACCCAGGCTCGCACTGCTATGTCCGTGTATCAATGCAGGAGTTTAGTATAATTTTAAATAAACCAAATTCCCTGTGACGTGTACATATGGTGCGGTGCCATGAAGTAGTTATTTGTGGTTCCGTCTAATTTATTTTGTCTTATCCGTGTTGTTATCTTACAATCTCTAAAATTAATACTTCTTTTCTTACAATCTCTAAAATTGCTATAACCTCTACTCTGAGCGTCATCTACATTATTAGTGTTCGCCCGATATTCAAAGTACGATTAAATTATTTTAAAAATTATTCAACTTCGAACACAGTTTACGGGAAATCCATTACAAGGTAAATTAATATAGTCGGTTATTCAAGTTAATTTATGTGGGCGTCTAATAATCGAATTTCTCATTTTTTTTGTAACCTTCGAGGAGTTTGAAATTTAGTCTATGTGTGTATCGATTTAATAACTAATCACCTCCACATATATTACCTTGAGATATTAATAATTTTTGAAGAGGTAGTACCATGCGTGGTGCATGACACTAAATCGTCGTATGTCAAGGAATTGTGTTGGCACTACCGGAGAAGTACCTCTCACTCACATGATATAGCGCGGTAAAGTGACACCTACGGTGTCGCTTTTCGGGCGGATCGTGAGTATCCGGTGACCCACGGGGGGGGGGGAACGCATCGGCATAATAATGCTGATGTTCACGGGCGTCGGTAGTCGTGGAAAAGCTCCGGTTGATCGCTTGTCCTCCTCTGTTATAAAAGAGACTCCAGGTAATTATTGGCTGGCCCTTGACGCCCTCTGCACGAAATCTG
>JAFELO010002044.1:50207-107977 GCA_017140195.1 Eumaeus atala
TGTTATTTTTCCAGTTATCTACAACATCTTGATGAAGGCTACGCTGCGCTCGCCCCTAATTAAAGTCCTGCAGGCGTCAAAAATATGTCTGTGTATGAATTTAGAAGATTAAATAGAAGATTGAATTAAATTCAGACATTAATTTAAAATCAATGTTACTTATTTAATCTCAACTTTGTAATATTTTCAGCGGACACTTTCTGTTCAGATAAATGTTTTATTCAGAGAACAGGATAGAGTGTAACAAAGTTTAGCAATTTATTTGGGAGTGAGCCGGGCTAGTTGCGGTCAGTTCTAGACAAGAGCAATTGACTCGGCGTTAGATACGCTGTTTCATTACGAGGTATGTATTGCTTATGTACTGGAAGCCGATAATTTTCATATGGTTCTTTTAACATTAAACTAAACTTTAAGACTGAGAGTAAATGCCAAAAAGTTAACTTGCAGCCAGTTAATATTCTCTTATCCTTACCAATGTTTTAACCACTATAAAAGTAGAGAAGAGGTTCTGCTACTTCCTGTAAGTGTATTATAATACTCATATAGCAGCAGGAGACAAACGTACATTCGGAGCCACCACTCAATAAAAATAATAGCGATACTCAAAGAACAATTGTAATTTGTATGCTTACAAATTACAATTATACTTCTGGTGGACGACACTCCCTGAGCCACGCATGCTACTTAACCAAATGTACTGTGATGTTTATCTACTCGTATATTAGTCTAGTAGGATCGGCTGTGTTGATCTGTCGTGAGTCGAGACAGTTTACGTAATATTTGCTTTTTACTTAAACATCGTCTCATCGGTCTCAACCTGATTGTAGCACCCAAGTGCTTACATTTTTCCGAATGTACGAGCATTTCTCTGACATCGTCTTACACCCACAGATTGGGAGCTCTGGACTGAGGAGGAAAAAAATGAAGCATTTGTCCAACAATTAGACACATATTAAAGGGTTTATATAATAATAATAACATCAAATAAAGTGAAGTCGTGTGTATCGTGTTTTAATCTAGTATTTTTTAACTAGGGAATTAATTGGGATGATTATTATTTCCACACCTCAATCCTCATATACCATATTTGAATAATATAGTGTTTAACAAAAAGAAAAATTAAAGAAGTTAAAAGGAGCAGAGCTCTGAAAAGGAATCCCATTCTCTTGGCTTCATGAGCCAACTAAAATCAGGAAAAATATAAACTCTGTTACAATTAAATATAATTTAACATCAAACTTTCACACGTGGCATGTACTATTCAAACTAAAACATTATTGATGCGGTCTATCAAATTAATATCCATACATACCATGTCATTACTACTAATACAATGCACACATAAGAGAATTAAGTCGTTTTAACATTAAAACACAAGATATAACTTATTAAATCTTGTGTTTTAATGTTAAAATGTCTTATTATGAAACATGTTGTCGGCAAGAAATCATAAATTTTTGTATAAATTATTTCGTACATCGTTACATATTTGATATACTTTATATTACGAATATATAGGTACCCGGCGAAAGAGAACAAATACTATTTAATTATGATTTGGCGATGGTAGATAGCGTCAGTCATCACAAATATTTGCATCCTCGCCAACGCCAAAATGAAAGCGTGTGACAATTCTTCAAAACAGAGAACGTTAAGCCTTACAGTCAAAGATGACAGAAAATATTTAAGTTGCAAGATATAATTGCTACAAGTTTACACTGGTCACTACCAGTGTAAACTTGTTGCCACTCGTCACTTTGTCGTCACTCGTCACTTCCCGCTTCAAAACTCTCTCATATTGGCGTCAAAAAGCGGAACCGCAAACCAATTAAGACTTTCACATGAAACGCATCCACCCGAGCCGATTACGTATCGAAGCGACGTCAACAACACAGCGGCGTCTCGCCGATAATTATTTCAAATATCAAACACTTGATTTCGTGCAAGTACTTAACGTCTCGTTGCTTTTTGTATTGTTTCATTGAAATCATTTGAGGAGCCAATATAACTTAGACGCGTTAAACGGTACTTCTAAAGCTTTTGAAAAAGAAAATACTAGCCATGATCAAAACTTATTGAAGCTTGTACCTTATATAGCTTGTGTCACTCAAATGCTCCTTCTAATTTTGAGTAACAATAACAATAAAAGTTTGCTACTTTAATAAGTCAATTTAACTTCGAGTGTCATTACACATGTTATATCTGTCACAAATAATCTATAAGTCACTAATAAATGTTATACATTTTTGTTACGGCCTAAAAAAAAAACTGCTATATCAATAAATATGAGTTAAACAACCTGCCTATGCTGTGGTCAGTGAGTGGTGAGTGGGTCTGCTTCACTAGTTTCCTTCCATTCGATTGACTGTTATAGAGTGAAGTTGGGAATCATAATTGATTCATAAGATAAGGATAAACTAAATTCATTTTCAAATTATTTTAGTTTTACTACAAATTTAATTAATATATATCCCTCGTAATCAATCTGTTACTTAGCTGAATTCATTATAAACTTCAAGATTTCCAGGACTCGATTGTTTGTTCGCAGCTTTCAATGAACTTAATTCTTAACTACACTTGTTCGTCGTATTTTATTTACAGAGTTTGGAATAAGATGTTAAACTTCTTACATAACATATTGATATTTTTCTGACCGTTACCCTTGTCTACATTTTCTTTATTAAATTTTCAGTGTGACAATTGTATATTTCATGTAAAGAAATGCCATAAGCCGGACAATATATCTTTATAGGACTTGGACGCCCGGCGACATATGATCAACTCTACAGGGTCAACCCCAGATAGGCCTTGGGCGCCGATCACATCTCCAATTCTGCTTTAAGCCCCGCCTCCCATAAAACTGCAGCCACCATTGCCCGTCTCTTCAATGGGATATTCCGCAGTGGCTTTTTCCCTACCTAATGGAAGACGGGTATTAATACTAAGGTAATAATGATTCCAAAGAAGGGGAAGAGCGTCGATCTCTTACCGACTACAGACCCATCACCCTACTACTTCCTGCACACGCAAAGGTGTTAGAACGCCTCCACCTAGACCCTTTATCTGAACGACATGAGCCGACCAGGCTGGCTTTAGCTCCGAACATTCGATATCCCACCAACTACTTCGAATTGTCCACTTCATCACTAACGCCGTCAACAAGAAGGAATCAGTCGCGGTCCTTTTACTGGATATGGAAAAGGTGTTTGAACGCGTGTGCTACGTGGGCCTTCTTTACAGGCCTATTGGCTCCTAGGTTCCCCTTCCCCTGGTCACCATTGTGTGGTTCTTCCTCAGTGTCCACTCCCTCTACGTCCGAGTGGAGCAGGTCACTCGGCCACCAGCCCCATCAAGGCTGGAGTCCCTCAGGGTGGCTGCCTTTCTCCGGCCCTGTTCAATAAATATGTGGATGATATCTCCAGCAGCGACGGCGCCATGACCGCCCTGTACGCCGACGATACTGCGTACATAGCGACATCTCTAACCCACCTATACGCGGCAGTAAAAAGTCCAGCGAACCCAGCAAGACCCTTCCCCCTTGACCCTCAGCAGCGAACACATTCCTTGGGCCTGCCAGGAAAGGTATCTGGGCGTCAACCTGGACGCTACTTGACAATGATCTCACACGCCCGCACCTCAGCGACAGAGGCCGCCATGGCACTGAAGCCATCTTTAAGCTCTACATTTCTCTCGTCTGACGTACGCTGCCCCAGAATGGTACTAGTGTTTTACACTTTTGCGCGCACGCCCCTCACACCCACACGTAGTCATCGTCAACATACGGTAGCCCGCATCAACTTGACCGGCGTATACAAATTATTTTATTACCACATACATGTAACTTTAAGAGTGCATCATATTGTTATTTAAGCGAGTTCACCCCATCCAATCAAGACAAACAATCGTGTGAGCCAGAGACTTAAACTTGAAATACCATTCCACATAATTGAATCAAGTATTCATATATATTTTACTTGAGAATAAATCAATGTAATACGGTCTGACCGTCCCAACGTAGTCTCGAATCTGGATATGATCAAACAGATTCAAAAAATCGTTTCAAGTGATCGGTGCTTAAAGTTACGGTAGATTGTAGAGACGGCAAGCATTTCTTCTGAAGGCGTTTTTAACACTTTACACCAACATTTGCGAATGAAAAACCAATGCATGCGATGAGTGCCGCGTTTGCTCACTGTTAAGCAAAAGCAACGTCGGGTGGACGATTCGTCGGAGTGTTTTTCGCTGTCAAAGCGTGATACTAACGAGTTCTTGCGACGTTAAGTGACAAGAGATGAGACATGGATACATCATTATACTCCTGAAACAAAATAACAATCTAAGCAGTGGACTGAGAGCGGAAAAGCTGTACGAAGAAAGCAAAAACGGTTCTATCGGCCGGCAAAGTGATGGCGACTGTTTTTTTGGGATGCTCACGGGATTATTTTAGGGCAAAGAGGAAAGACAATAAATGGAGAGTATTACGCAAGCTTGCTGCAAGAATTTTGTGAAGAAATCCGAAAGAAACTGCCTCATTTGGCAAAAAATAAAGTTTTTGATGACGATTGCACAGCACCTGTGCAATCGTCAAGGGTTGCAGTTGCTAAATTCCATGAATTGAGCTTTGAATTGTTACCGCGACCCCCCCCCCTATTCTCTATATCGGGCCCCGTGCGACTTCCATTTATTCCTGAATCTCAAGAAATGGTTAGGTGGCCGAAGATTTTCATCAAACGATAAAGTCTTTGTCTTCGTAGACGATTATTTTGAGGGGTCAGGGAGAATATTTTATTAAACTGGTGTAACGACATTGGAGAAGTGCTAGGATAAATGCATCAAGGTACAAGGAAATACGTTAAATAGATTATTAAAGTTTTTCTTTGTCGTTTCGGATACTTATCAACCATCCCTCGTTAAGTGATATTTTACGCCCCATCTCGGGAAGTACAAGGTGTTGAACGCTAATCATATTAATTGAAATTTGTAATTCGCTTATTTCAACCTTTCATTAAAAATTTCATTATAATATTTTGTCACCTCATTTAATCTTAATTTCATTATTCTTTGCCTTCGTTTAGTTAATGTCTTCGTTCTTTTTTATCATATATATATAAAATGAAGGTAGGTATATAATACCTTTTTATTATCTACCTTTTTGCCAAATTTAAGTCCAAAGTAACTCCAATATGCTTTGTGACGGCTTAGCTCTGGTTATCGTCACCTTCATCACTGCGGTCATCACTTGTTCATGCGCAGACCGATGACGGGTAGCATTCTAAGACGGCGCGCACAATGATTCAGGGTGTCACGCTTTATTTGGAAAGTTCGAGACCACCCGTTGCTTCACGTGTGTGACATTGCAATGACTTGTGGTATAAGACAGACTGTCTTTGAGGGGCACAAAAAGAAGATCACGCAATTATAAATCGATTTGAATGTACGTCCGAATTTAGTTTGATTCGCAAATGTTGTTATAAAAACCTAATGAATTGGCAAACTACAATAGGGTATTCGAATTTGGCTAGTGCTTACCCGAATTAACTCTATCGATTTGGTCAGCCTTTAGCTAGGCTAAGTCGAAGACAGGGTATTTGAAAACAAGTCTATAAAATACCCAACCAAATACCCTTTTAAGGGTAATCGTTTCCGGACCGGAAATAAAAAGGCTTATAAGAGCCTGTTTATTTTTCCATATAAATAATATTGCCGAGTAGCCAACCCAGTTGCTATACCATTTATTGTTGCAAATGAAACAAAATAATTTTCTTCTTCTTTTAAAAAACGACAACAACTATAGAGTACATTGAGATTTGATTCCATTGCGGTTACATAATTTTTGAATACGAGTTCTGTATTCGTGTTAATGAGAGGGAGTAAATCAAACTTTTCTTTTTTAAAAACCTTCTGTATCTCAACTCGTAAAAGTATACCTCGCTTACATTACAGCGGCGTAAAGTGACATCTTCGGAGTCGCGTTTTGTGCGGTTTGTGAGCAGCCAGTGGCCCTTTGGAGGGGGGGAGAAATGAAAGGTAACACATCTGCATTACAATTTATGAGGATGTCTATGGGTGCATGAGATTTGATGAGGCGCATTTCCCCACGAGAGCACAGATTCCTATTTCTTTTTTTAGCATAAGTCACAGCCTTTTGATGACCACCGACGTCCATGAATATTCGCACGAATATGACTCCTATCACCTACTATAGTATAGGGGGCAAACGAGTAATCGCAGCCTTGCAACGACTACCGATGCCCATGAATATCAGCATAATTATGCGGATGCGTTGCCCTTATTTTCACCTCCCACCCTATGGGCCAACGGCTACGTACAACGACGCTGTCACTTTACACCTGTATCAAGTGAGCGAGAGGTACTTCCCCAGTCGTGCCTGCACAAATCCCTTGAACTATGAAATAGGTTTTGTTCAAACAAATTCTTATTGAATTATATCGTTTTTTATTTTCTTTTTTCAATTCTCTTCCCAATACTTCAAAAACGGAGCAGACAGAGGGACGGACATGACGATACTATGAGGGTTCTGCTTTTAGAATGTCCCTTACAATACCAAGTATTATAAATTATAAGTGTTACATATTAGAAATAATACATATTAAAGAAAGTATTACATATTATAAGTGTTTTGTCTCATCTGGTGGATATGTTAATATCTTGATAGCGTTGTGATATATTATTGCAACTATTAATGTAATATAAAAATACGTCATAGAAGTGTTAGTAGGAAATAAAGTGATCAAACTTTATTTAGCGTTTTAAAAGTGAACATATTATACAAAATTCAAATTACGTGAACAAAATACTCGACTAAAAACTATACCACAGTAGTGGTACTTTGGTGGACAGGTGCTTGTTACATAATAGACTATAATGTAGTAAAAATCTATGTCGAAAATAAATATTTAAAAAAAACAGGGTTATCAAAAAGTAAACTGGCAAATAAAATAAAGATATAAAGAGATTTGCTAATCCGGCGTTATAATTTAGTCCCTTTTTATTGCTCTGTTTGCGGGCATTATACACGTAGCGAAGTTTCGCGGTACCGACAGCAGCTGTATATATGTAGTGGTTGAATTACGGAGATTAGTTTGACTTTTTTATTGAAATACCTTTGCTGGTGATATTAGGGGTGCTTTTTTTTGCTGGTGATTTTGATGAACCGATATCTATCGTTTCTTAAGTAGTAACCAAAAAAGTTTTGATATTTTGTTATAATTTACGACCATAGAGAAAATATAGATAGGAATGGGACGCCTACGGTGACTGTCCGCCTTGGCGAATAGAGAAAGAAGATGAGAACGAATTACTTTCTTTGTTTAAATAATTTTAAAAAATCTCGCATATGCATTGCGCAGAGAGAAATGAATGAAAAAGAAAATACAGAACTGAATTAGCTGTTCCTTTCGACTTAGACGGGGGAGTTTTATTCTGGCTGCCCCCCTCTATTCTTATTATCACTCTGTTCAGGAGTCATAGAACGAAGTGTCACGTCGGCGAGTAGCGGCGAAGCTTCGTCGGAAATAATGTGCTTTATACTACGGCGACGACTAGAGCTGGACGTTTGCCAGGCCGCTGATGGTGTCACTTCACGCGTGTGCTGTCGCTGTCGTCGGTTTAGTCGGGCGTTGCAGTGTAGGGATTAGTGGAGCGTAAAACTTTTATTATTACTCTAAATGTGTTTGTGTGTACGTTTTATAACTCTTTAAAATTTTCACTCACTTCATATTGTCATTGCTACTGTGTGTGGCTACTCAGCCGGGAGCCCATTGGTGAAATGAAGGAATCAACGCATTGGCATAACCATTAACATTGCGGATATTTAAATATTCTATAAAAGCATTGTGCCATATATTATACTGAATATGGCGAAAGAACATTAGGCTACTTACATTCCGACAATAACCGACGCACGCCCTCGGTGGCTATACATTAGCGTATACCGTCTGCGGCGGAAAGGAACAAAATAATTTACATGTGAAATTGGGTTTTGTATGAAAAAAAAAAACAAATATATTCCGCAACAGATTATTAGTTTTTATTAGTTTTGAGTATGATTTAGAGATGTACATTTTTGTAAAAGGTAGTTAGAACACACCCATTTTATTTTTATTTGAATGCTCTTTTAGATAAACTATAAATATTACATCAGGATTTTGTGAAAAGTACTGTGCAGGATTGTATTATCATGATATTAGTTAAAGATAGAAACGAGCTGTTCAAGCTTTTCAATATCTAATGTGCGCCACATCGCACGCACAAGCGATAAACAGATGTACTGTCCACTTCTTTAAACGCATTTTTTTCGTTAAACGCTAAAGTATAGCGGTCACTGTGTCCCGGTAACATGTGTCCTGCAGGTACTCAGATCATCCCGGCCCAGTTTGGCGGCAATGCAGTACGAACATCTTTTAAAAATCTCCTCGTGATACGACAAAGCACGGTCGATAAGCAGACTTCTCAAAATGGGAGTTATGATATGAGAAATACAAACTTTTTTCTTCCACTGTAAACAATTTACATACAGATAGAAAGTTTATAATATAACTTATATGCCTTAAAATAGATGCAGCTTGTCTTATTTCATCAGAATATTCTTAAATTAAAAGCTGTTATACCGCCCTCGTACCAGGAAAAATGATATAAGTAGACCCACTCCTTTTTGTACAGATGGGAAGGCTGCATCCCGATAGTTATTTAAGGTTGGCTAAAGTAACTATTATTATCTTACCTCGTCCACCATCTCCAACGAGGGGGGCAGTTCACGCATAGCAGCTAAAGTTGGTCTTGCATTATCTATCATGGGCTATATGTAGCACACGCGACAGCAGCTCTTGGCGTCTACGGTTATAAAGGCGGTGGGACGTGAGGGGACCGGGTCCCCTAGCCTCTGTACTCTAACGAGGCGGGCAGATTTTCATCGCTTTCATCGATAGTTCTTCTATCGATTGCCCCTAAGAATTACCTGATTATTATTTGATTTACAATTTTAAGGACGTACATTATGTGAGTATGTAACCCTCGATAACTGCTTCAAAGTCAAGTGATAAGCACGTTCAACGACAAATGTGGGCAATATAAAAAATTGTCGTGGCGTAAAACAGGTTGAGGTCGGGAAGTTGGAGGTACTGCGACTCCAGGTCGCGACCAGCTCGCTAAGTGGTCCGTCCTGTGACCGACTATTCTACGGTCGTACTGAACCCCTGTCCTATTGTGGTAAGTATTAACAAGTTAAAAGTAATTATACAAAAATCATAGCTGTTACTTCCATGTCCGTCTCGACCAAATTTGGCGGAAAGCCAAGACCTTTTACTTATTATAAACGCCATCATCGGCATGTTCTCGTCATCTGCGGGACATAGTCCTCCACTTGTGCACGCCACCGAGCTCGGTCTCCGGCCACCGGCTACTCTTGGTGTGTGTCGTCCCTTCACCTAGCTGGAACGAGTTCTACGCTAGGCCGTGGTCTCCAGTCTAGAACCAGTACCTTATAGGTTACTTCATAGACCGTCGGTTATCTGACAGATGTGATCAGCCCCCTGCCACAACAGCGTGACCTCTCCGTGGGCTGTAACAATAACCTCTTGTTATAATATACTTCTATGCCACATTTCAACCGGTCGTCCAGCGGCTCAGGATACCTCTCGCTTAAATAACATCGTCGTCAAATGATAAAGCTCAAAATCTTTGCGATAACTTCGCAAAGATTTGAGAAAGAAAGCTTTGCTAAATCCCAGAACGATGTTAAGCCTAGCTATAACTATTATTGCCGGAACAAATAAGAGCAAGCCAATAAATCTCTTTGCATTTGGTAGCTTTACTTCAATCTACGATACATAACCAATAAATGTTAAATAAAGTCGCAGCGCTACGGTGCGCAGTTCAAAGTAAATTAAATTTGTCTCGCGGAAAATTTGTCGACTGCCCTTGGGTTTTCTCTGCCGGTTGCTACACAAACGTGCCCAGGCTCAGGAATATCATCAGAGCTGCATCTGAATTATGTCTGTTCTATGTTTACTCACTACATTTTTGTTATTATTATAGTTAAGGGTGCAGCGAGCAATCGAATCATTATGGCAACTTCCACACATACTGATGTCATGTAGGTACGTTACCCTACTTTTTCTTCTTCTTTTTTCTGTCGTGGCAGCAGTTTGATACAGTTAATAAATAATACTCCCTTAGACCATATTACGGAAATGAAATAGTAAAGTTTTTAATTCGCTACGAGCATCAATTAATTAGATGAATAACAGTATAATTTACCCGCACAAATGCTTTTTTCAGCTTTGTTTAAAGGGTAAATAACATTATAAGTTTAGGTCAGCCTTACGTCTACTAAAAAAATAATTATAAACTAAACTCTTAATCCCTTATATATAATGAATGGATAACAAAATACTACTATATTCTTATTTAAAATTAGAAGTAACAATATTTTGTATAAGAAAAGAAAAGTTCAGCTTTATTATATTTAGTGTCCATCATATATTCTTGTCGGAGAAATTCGTATCTATCACATTCTACAAGACGATGATATAAGTATTTATGTCGGTTGCAAGTTGCATATTTGCAGTTGGTCATTTTATCCTATCCATTAATAAAGGAAAATTATCCAGTAGAATGTGATCGGAAAGAATGCGAAAACAGAACGTTAAATCTCTTGCTGATTTTCGTATCCGAGAAGCACACACAAAGGTCCTATACCAAATACCAGAGTTCTTTGAAATTTGTTAGAAGTATCTATCCCATTCCTTAAAAAATTTTTTTTTAATAGATCCTACAAAATCAATAAAGCAAGAATTTATACTGATCAAGGTACCTCGGTTTGTGCTGCACCTGCCAAGGCATGGAGCACATCATTGCCAACAATACCAACATGTGATGGTACCCATTGCAGACAAACTTTAACCCCATTATCAATTAATTCGTAAATAGAATTAATAATGAGGAAAGCCTCCGTTCTAGCCCATTTACCCTTATCACATGAAATCAGGTGAAGCAAGCCACTTTTAGAGTCTGGAAAGTAGTGCTTCTTATATGCTTCAATAATACCTATTAGTTAAATGCCCATAAACGGAAGGTTATTATTATCTATACGAAGTTGAGACGTTATTTCAGATACAGAATCATAAAATGCACATCCCCCATAACCTAAAGATTTTGAACCGTCAGTATAAATGTGGACGTTGTTACTATACTCAGTAGCAATAAAATTGTTCGCTAGCTATCTTAAGTTCACTTGATGTTATTTTATTTTTTTAGATTTAACATTCCTACGAATATCGATATAACAAGCGAATATCATGCGGTGTAATTTTGTTGTATTTAAGGTTCGTGTAACTGTTAAATAAATATGTGTTATCGTGTTTGTTCCAGTAATGTAGACCAGATTGAATTAAATTATCAAATTTGGTAATATTTTCAAATAAATAATCACTACGCCGCGAAAAAAAAAGATTCCTTCTAATTTTTAAGGTATAAACAACTCATTTTCTAAAACATAAATAGGAATAGATTTAATAAAACCGCCACATAATCTTCACGATTTGAGGGTGTTTGGACTGGCATTAGCAAAAACAGAACAACCGTAATCCAATCTGCTTCTAATCAAGCTTATATATAACTTCCTTAAATGCAAAGGATGGACACCTCTTTTATAACCACTAACACAACATAATAAATTAATGTACTTGGAACATTTTTCGTACATTTAATTAATATATTTATTCCAATTTAATATGTCATCGAACCACACGGGGTTATTTTTGGATGACAACGGCACCAGCAACGTGGAGCCAACGATGAATGCGATTGACCTACTTCGCTCTGAACTATCTGTCTATACAAAGGAGATATCTTTGTTTATAAGCAGAATGAGCACCATAAGAGCGACATTGGTAGAAAGTCGTATGGACGCCTTTGACGAGCGACTGCTGAGGCTAGAAGAAAGGAGAACACCGTCGAGACCACCCACGACACGATAGCCGAGCTGCGTGCAGGACTTAACGATAGGGATCAAGACCTTCTGCAGAAAGACATCGAAATCACTGGCATACCGGAGCGCGACAGCGAAAACTTGTCGCACTTGGTTGAGCTCATATCTAATAAGCTGGGCGTAGCCAGGGGTAGTGAGTATCGTGCGACACTCGCGCACGTGTTGCTGATGTATGATATACATGATATTTGCTTAAATAATGTGCTTGATGATGTACTAAAATCCGAGGTGTTGGGAGCGTCACAATTATGGTATTGCAAGACTTTTCACGCACATTTGAATACATGTGTATGTGTAATATGTATGCATGAGGCCAAAAAAGAGAAAACTAAAGGTGGATCTGAATAAGAGTATCAGATCGTAAGGTCTGGCTAAGCTGAAGTCTCACCAAGCTGTGGAACACGCTTTTACTGAGTCAAATTAAATATTAAATTGAGTATAGCATTAGCTAATTAAAATCGTGTAAGTACTGCAGGAACACTAATTTTCCAACTCCATGATGATAGCAGAAACATAAGAAATTCGTTTTTAAATACCAACTAAATTAACTTAAATAACCAAAAATACATATTTTATACTTATAAACAAACATTTGCCTTATAAAGCTTTTTTGTTTCACAATCAGCTGCGGATATAATCTTTGGGGCCTAACATCTGCGCGCTATATAATTATACGAAATCGTAGCCCCTATCACCCCATCCCCTGAAATGGGCCATATTTCTCTCAAACCGCGCAATCGCATTATACCCGTAAGAATAGTCATCTCTGTTGAGACGGCATCCCGTCATTCGGCTGCGCTGCAGCAGCAACACTACGTCTATCGCGGTGTAATCGAGTTGTGACTAAATATAGTAAAGTGTTGCTTCTAAAACCTGTCCAGTATATAGTTCCGTGGAGGAATATTTCAGACCCAAAACTAAGGAGAGGTATAATAAAATACCGCTACAGATGTAAATACTTTACACCACTTAAGATGCTATTATCACACAATTAATAGCGCAATCAAAAACTTTCTTAGCTACCTTTATATTATTTAAGAAGACTTAACCAATTAATTTCTTGACCACGGCTATGCGCCTTTGAATTTTTTTTATCCCTCAGTAACACATATGGTATAAGTGGTACCCTTAATAAATAATTTTTTTCAAAAGCAAGTACATCATTTCGTAACAGTTAATAAAATCCACCTACTTTCCAAATTCCAAACATACAATACTCAAGTCTCAACTCAAAACGTGTGTGTACAACGGGGAGGGACAAATGGACATGACTAAAATTAGGGGGATTCCAATTGTTGTGATTTGGCAACGGAACCCTTAAAACACTCACTAATTGTAATAAAGGACCACATGATAAACTCTTCAGAGGAAACTCCTAGAAGCTGATGTCACTTCACGATTGTCACGGATGTATGGCATTATGATATAGTTGGTTGTTGCTTGTTTCTTGCTCGTATACAGTATGTGCAATGAGCGGTGACAGGTAACAATTGACAGCTGAAGCGCGACATTTTGCCTAACAGCCGGTCGACCAGCCGCAGTGCCATGCTGACGTGTGTCATTCACATCTCTTAACTCAGCCGCTCTCGTGCTGTCGTATTGACGCAGCTGTGGCCAACAAGATCACCAATAATTGATCTAGTGGTTAATATGTTCAGCCGTTATAATGTATTCAGTAAACATAACAGACAAGGTGGAGCTGTGGTCTCGGTCGACTGAAATCTCAACTTCAAAGTTCCCTTCCCTCCCTCAGATCATCAAGTAAAGCTATTTTATCAATATCGTTGAATGTCATGAGAAAATATTGTGTTAGTACAAACATTGTATTTGTTATCGTTGACATTATTCTTTCTGTTTTAACCAGTCCATTTCTACAAGTTCATTGAATGAAATATGGTAGTACTCTTTATAAAAAGTCGAATATGCTCGCATTTTAACTAGTGTGAGCATGAAAGTTTTTTTCATTATTATTAATCTATGCGTTAATACTAGAAGAAAAAAATCCCATCGCTTTTTTTAAGAATTGTGCAAATGTAGGAAGGAATGTGAAATTTGCCGCAGTTGAAGATTACATGGGGAAGGTGTGCAGAAAGCTTATTAGCTTATTATTTATTTAACCATATATACTATTAATATATTTATTAATAGTATATATGGTTTAAAGAATTTTATTTCTCTTAAGAATATAAATTCACTTATAATGAGATACATAGATTTTATACTACAGAACATGTTTTTTTTTTTAATTTGGGTAGTAGGATACAAAAATACAATTATTTGAATTACATTAAAATATTTTAATTTAACAAATTTAAGCACACACTATGGCAAGCACACAAGCATACAATTATATAATACACAAATTGTGTTATGACGTCATAACAGTTTCATTTGTTTTTATTGATTTACCTACATATTTGCAGGTAAATTTGTTCACTGAAAAGCCTATTGGTTTTTCAGTAAACTATATTCGAAGTCGAATGGTTTTCAAATAACTTCATCAAATCGTATCCTTTTATTATTGGTGGCCTTTATCAGCAACTAGAATCATTATACCCTGTATTTTGCGTAAGTTTTGTAACGCTTTGTATTGTTCGAAAAGAATATTTAATTTTGGTAAGGAGCTTCGTCTTAAAACTGACGATATATCTGGTCTTATGGCCTCCGAATCTTCCTTCTTAATATTATTTTTATACAGGCAAACCAAAAAAAAAATCCTTGGAAATGTTTTTTTCAAATTGGATTTATCGAGGCGTCACAGAAAAATTTAAACTCAATTCCAAAACCGTCGTTGTATTATTATAAAGACATTGCTGATACTGTGACTGTGGTCTCTCTTATATAGGGTAAACTAAAAGATCTATAAAACTCGCTTTAAAGAAATCGGCGGTCTGTGATCATATTGAATTTCGCCCCGGCCATTACATTAGATTTGATAAGGTGCAAATCCTCACTAGGGAACACCGATTCCTTCCAAGGACGATCCCTGAGGCTATTGAAATTTAAAAAAAATAATCCAGATTTCAACCCTATCTTCTCTAAAGATGACTGCATTCCTCCCTCGCTTTGGGATCCAGTGGTAAATTTAATAAAATAAAGAACTAAACATAACACCGTAAGATCGCAAGATATAATAATAAGTACTGTTTGTATTAATCGGAATAACTAAATAATTATAATTCTTCGGATTCTTTTAATAACTTATGACTGATGTCTTTAATTGTTAAAAATACCCAAAGATTACAATATTTAGTTGTCCCTGATGGACATCTGTCATCTCTGTCCACGTGTGACTATGATTGCTGTTAAGCTTTTGAAACACCGGGCTAGTTAAATAATCAAAAGGTTATTTTATTGTACCGAAATCGGTGGAATCATTAAAATCAGTGGGTCTACGACTAGAAGCACCGAAAGGTTGTAAGCCGCACATTCTCGTCAAGGACCGCAACCTATTATGGACAATACAACAGTTCCTTGGCTAATCGTGGGAGTGCTAGTATATCTACTGGACTTACGTGTTGTGGGTGTACTAGCACATCTCTGCCTACCTCTTCGGGGATAGCAGGCATAAAGGTACTTTTTTCTTTCTATAAACATGAAGTTTGTATTCTAAAATAGTTCGTCGTGTCTTAAGTAACAAATCAAACAGTAAGTAGATAATTATATAAATTTATCATCGTAAACATGTAATTAATACTAAAGAGAATGTATTTATGGATTGGTCCGCTTGTAGATTCGTAGACGATGTAGAACTCATGCGCTGTGCTAAAATCATTCGAATAAGTAACAAAACATTTATATTCGAAATTCGAAATTCACCGTTTGGACTGCGACAAATTCTACGACGCGTCATTGTTCTGTAGCCGAAATCTCCAGTCCATCTGCTCTAGTTTACGTTATCAACTATAAGTTGATAACTTTCAATTTTATGATCCCGTCGGTCCTCTTCTACATCAACTAGGCGGCGTAGCCTTAGGCAGAAAAGGGGATAAAAAACGTCAAACTAAGTAGTGGAATGACAATTTAAGTGTCTAGCGCTGGGATTTTCATAGGGCAAGAAGAAGTAAAAAATTACGTAGATGGGGCTATAACCTAAGAGATGACACCTAATCAATTGAAGTAGCCTAACTGCGGAAGGCTTGATCACGTTACCGCACCGCTGTCTTGTTAGCAAAAAGTAATTATTAAAAGGCCTCTCAAATAGACTGAATGCTGGGGATCCATATTTCTCACTTTAGCATGAACTAAACCCAAATAGGTCCACTGATGCCCTTTTATTATTATAACTTGAAAATGACCCTTACCTACAAATTAGAAGACAGCTAAAGCACATCTCGAATCCCTGACCCGGGTAACATACCAGGCTTGGACACGGACAATCAAGGAGAAGTTTGACTATATTCATTAGAACCTGCTTACACACTTAATTATAACTCACACACTTTAACCGAATTCCTTTATATTGTGAGGCTATTATTAAAAAACCTTCTGGCGACGATAAAATATCCCACTCAATGTTTCAAGGTGCTTGTGTGGCCCCCGGATCATCCATCTTAATTGTTCTTAGCCTATGCATCTCTGAAGGTACTTACCGAAAACAGCGTTGCGAGAGTATAAAACTTATATGTAAACCAAGCAGCAAACCCCCAAAACGAACCAAAATCATATCGCCCATCACATTGCTTTCCGACTTGGGTAAATGGCTCAAATGGCCCACTTTTAATCAAATTATTCCAGGAGAGATCTCCTTCCATAATCAACAATACGGTTTAGTTCTGTCTTATGTAACAAGAATACTGCATTTATACGTGTATAAATTTTTCCCATGCGTGCGGGACCGCGAAACATAATGCTTGACAATATTCGTAGTGTTACGGGAGAAGTTTACTGGTGATTCCGTGTACATCAAAATTATTGTTATTTTAAACAATTTTGTCATAAATATTACTGGTACACATAGGTCCATCATAGCAATGCTTTAAAATATAATATTAAAGTAAATCTCATATGGAATAGCAGCTGGGCTTAACGTGGCTACCCTCCGTTTTTACAGGCTTGTATAAATCATTGCAAGCTTTTGCATATTTATATTTAGCAGAACTGCAAAAAAGGTTTTTGTCAGTTGCATTTCCAGATTTATAATTCAATTAAACTTCCGCTATCATTCACGGACGCATCGTCGTTAACGAAAGCATTCTGATGCTAGAAACCCCCACAGCACCATTTCCGTTGGCTAAGAAATTGAATGAAAATAAAAAGTAGTATCTGAAAATCGACAGCTTCTCTCGCTGATTAATGAGTATTTAGTTTGATTATCAATTACATCGTTCAAATGAATCAGATAGCAAAACACGCCATAAGCTTTATATCGGTAATATGCACAAAGATACTTTTAGTTGAACAAATAAGTAGATATTCCATAAGCTTTCTAATAGATTAGACATATTGGCAAAGGGATGGCAATTCCAAAGGCAATACTACCACTCCTAATGCACTTGAGTGTTACAAGTTCGATTATTAGAACTAGGCGTGTTAAGCGAAGCATTATCTTCATAGTATATTCGATTTAGTAATCAGTAATATGCGCACAATTTTACTTAAGATAAGTATCAGGTATAGTATATACTAATAGTATTAAAAAATGTGCACTTTTAAAGTGTGTGACCGTGTGCTAACACGGTCTGATTCCTACTGTGGATGGAGCGTATGGGCGATCTTTCAATGACCATCAGGCACAACACTACTTAGTGTCATTATGAAGGTCATGAAATATATATTGTAAGTTTTATGTGAAACGTACGCATGTTGTTAAAAATTCCAATTATCAAAAAATAACGATCGTTATTCATCTAGTAGAATAAAACAAAGACAAAAGAAAAACAGTAGAACTGCCGTTTTTGGAATCATTTTCTAATTGGAGTACGAGACCCCGTCATTATCGAGCCGTGAAATAGGCTTTTAAATAAATATCGTTGTTCGGCAGCGTGCCTAATTGTTACATCGCGTGTGCGGAAGGACAAAAGGCACATTGTTTCGCGGCTCCCAATCGCACGGATTATAATCTGAATTGGTTTCCGTTAATATTTCACATTTTCATGATTTTTCTCCTTCGTATTATAATTTTACTACTCTCAGCTTCAATAAGAGATTATTATCATTTTATCGTGGTCATCGTCTCGTAAAAATTGCCCTATTTGACCTCATATCTTTGCGGATTCCATATAAATTCCTTGGAAAATAAATTTTTTCTTCGTCTTTATAATTAATTAGGCTGTCATCCTTTATTATTAGACTAGAGCTAGTTTTAATATGGCATCAGCAAATTCATAGGCATTCGCTGCTTAATATCTGGCAGAACCATACCGTGGGGTCAGAGCTCTTTGGGTATAGTGCTCGTAGTTAAAACATCGGAACTTCTGTACGAGACAAGTGTTCTATGTAAGAAAGGCCACAGCTCGTCAGTGTACGTAGCAGCCGACGTCCTGGCGAGCAGACCATCCTGTGTCAGGCAGCTCTCATTCAGTTGAGCATTGTGCGGTCACCCTGCACTCCACCTATCCCCAGCATTACAGCATCTTCACCAATGAATAGTTCTCGATTACCTTGAATTTTTCTAACAGAACTCGAGGAGTGATCCTTGATCGTGTCTCCGTTTTCTTCGTATTTCCGTTCTGCTCCCATTGAGCGATTCTTGCTTATTTTTGTTCTATTATCTTTAGTCCCTTATCATAACAGACACTAAAATATTGCAAATGATTCCCTAGGGGTTGTCGTCTAAAATAATATAACAAGCCCGCCGCTGTAACGATTTGTGCTTGTCAGTACAAGCTGCGAGGTTGTCACGGAGTGGATGTAAAATATTGTCTTTATATTACTGTCCATATAGTAGCGGCTGAACACTCGCTCGTACTTCCTTTAAGATTTGTAGATATAGAGTGAAAGGTAAATGGAGGTCTATTGTTGTGAGGTTGGTAAAGAGGACGCTTAATCGTCAGAACTACAAGCCAAAATGATAATAGCTGGTTTAGCTAATTTTAAATAACTTTCGGGATGCATCCAAACCATCGGCGGGAACAGAGCGGGGTCTGTATCCTATCGACCAAGATCTCACCTGGACCGTCGCCCGAGTCGCTGCACTGGATATTCTTGTCTACATAAAGCACTCAAATAAAAAAAAATGTATGGATGAGGAAAAAGTAATTGTAAATGCACTTAAATACCTGTATGGATTATACACACAACAAATGTTTAATTGTTTAGTATGTTCCTCGGTGCAATATTTAGTATGTTCCTCGGTGCAATATTTAGTATGTTCCTCGGTGCAATATTTAGTATGTTCCTCGGTGCAATATTTTGCGATATTAAATTTTAGTGAGTTGTCAAAGTGAGCACAATCCTTGTGGTTGTATTACAAAGGCAGGTTAAGAAGCCCAGTGAACTTTTTTGAACTCTCCATATACTTGGTATTAGTCAAGTGTTGGTGTCTGAGAGAGATCCGGCCGTCCAATGAGTGTTCGTACGAAGAAGGTGGGGCAAATACAAGATTTTATCTCGTGAAAAGAAGACAGCTAGCCCAGAACCATGTCGCGTATTTTAAGATAGGACTAGCCATCTTTAAGAGACGCACTGGCTACTTCTTAACTAATAAATTGAATATGAATAGGATAATAAAGGCGAAACAACTGCTGAGGCGGTACGCAAAGGGAGGTCACAGAAAAAATTTGTTCATCGATGTGATATTTTTACAATTGAAAAATATTTTAATAAACAAAGTACCATACTTATGCTCAAAGCTTTAAGGAAGCTTCCTTCCCTCCCAGTTCGTTAACAGAGCAAAACGTGGGCATTATCCGCCTTCAGTGATGTTTTGGTGGGGTGTTGACTTTGAAGAAGTTATGTTTTTGTGAAAGAGGTATTAAAACACTAGCACAAGTTTATCAAGATGCTATTTTTGGAAATGGTAGTTGAGTCCTTTAATACATCATTTTCAATGACCAAGAGCTGCCAAGGCATGTTTAAAGGAACGTTCCGGACTTCGTCTGAGCTGTAGACTGCCCTTCACATAGTCCCGACCTCAACCCGCTGGACAATGATTTATAGTCAATTTTAGAGAGTACAGCTAGATCTAAACGCTATGATGATTTGTAGTCGCTTAAACAATCCCTACGATGAGAAGTGAAGAATTTCCCTGTGGAAAAAGTGAGTACGTCTGTTGAGAACTGGTCTCAAAGTTTAAAGGACTGTATTGCAGACAATGGAGGTCACTTCGAGTGAGCTTTGTTCATTTTCCATTGTTTTATATTTGCGTATTGAAATAACACACTTGTTACACTAGCCCAATTTGTGTATTGAAATAACACACTTGTTACACTAGCCCAATTTGTGTATTGAAATAACACACTTGTTACACTAGCCCAATTTTTGTATTGAAATAACACACTTGTTACACTAGCCCAATTTGTGTATTGAAATAACACACTTGTTACACTAGCCCAATTTGTGTATTGAAATAAGACACTTGTTACACTAGCCCAATTTGTGTATTGAAATAAGACACTTGTTACACTAGCCCAATTTGTGTATTGAAATAACACACTTGTTAGACTAGCCCAATTTGTGTATTGAAATAACACACTTGTTACACTAGCCCAATTTGTGTATTGAAATAACACACTTGTTACACTAGCCCAATTTTAATAAATAAATGTTAAATAATAGATTGTTTGTTGTGGCAGCTGCGGCTGCAACAGTCTTGAAACTTTTAATGGTTTAGGCGTAAAATTATTGATTCCCTTTAAATTGAATGATCACAATCATTTCTCTCGGATCTCTCTCTCGAAATTGTGTTGAAATCTTGCACTGTGTGCGGTACAGCAAGATAAGGCTGTGGGCACACCTGGATTTCTAATATTAAAATGTCTTCTTATAAAATAAAGGTGGAGGCACACTTATGCTATTATATTAGGCTACTGGAACACACTGTAGAATTAATACTCGTAAATGCTGTTAAAAATATTTTTTTGTTGTTACAATATTTTAAATAGCAATTTATACTTGTTTTGTGACGAAAATTAAGAAGGAAGATTCTTTACATAGTATTTTATACACGGATCTATCGTGATATATAAAGTTCCATGAAAATATAAAGGCATGTTTCTGGGATAAGCAAAAAATCGCTCGAAGCGAGTCTGTAGTAAATTGCAGCGATAATAAACTAGCGATATAATACTTTATGTACAGTCAGCATGGCAAGCATCCATGATGACTGGACGAGACGACGAGGACGAGGATAGATCCAGGCTTTGAAAACATCTATATAGCACAGCAGGAATAATTTGCTCAACAAGTTAAATTTTGCGGATGACAGGCGTTAGTGTTGCATTACTGCTGTGCTAGATTATATAGTGCTAAAATTACAACTTTAATAAACTGTAATAGATTACAAATTTTGTTGATTGCGACCATACTGCTTTGATTTGGTTCTTTAATAACCTCGTAAAAACTTGTGTATGTGTATACACACAAATAGAGAAATTATAATAGTATTGTTTTCGTATATTTACGCGAATGTTACTCATTGTTGTGTCCTGTTATACAATAATTGAAAAAATATGTTAGAGTTATGTTAATAAAATGGATGAGAATATAATATATATAAACATGATAATATATATATATATATATATATATATATATATATGAATATATTTAAATATATATTGTAATATAAATATATACAAATATTCAATAAATATAACATAATTGCAATTACTTTAATATATATACAGATATAAATTACAAATTTAATAATTATAGTTCGTAAGTTGTTAAAAAATTAATATATGTTTAAATAAATAAACAGATTCATAAATAAGCTGAAAAGGAACGAAAATTAAGAGCTGAAAATAAAATAATATTAGGACTGCTTCCCGGAAGCAGAAATTTCTTCACCAAACGAAAATTCTGTCTTGATCCCTCAAGTTTTTATATCCCGACGTTTCGATAACCTTAATAGTTTTTTACTCGCCTAGTTTAAAATCCTAGCGCTGCCTCGTATGTCATGTTGCGCTGGTCTCACCACGTTCAGACCAGCACTTTTGTAAAGGATTCTTATCATTTTGTCGAAGAGATTAAACATCAAGAAGAGACAAACTCAGTGACAATGAAACGATGGTGAGCTTTGATGTACAGTCTCTTTTCACATGCTTGCCAACAGAAAAATGTATCGCAGTGGTGTCAAGAAAGCTTAACGATAATAATTTGCCGTCAAGAAAGCTTAACGATAAAACTTCTGGCTATATGTTGTGGAATAATAAATTTTACAACCAAGTGGATGGAGTCGCAATGGGATCACCCGTATCTCCCGTAGTTACAGACATATTTATGGAACACTTTGAGGAGGCTGCCCTTCAAACTGCACCTATAATACCAAGATTCTACAAGCGATACGTCGATGATACATTTACGATACTACCAAAGGATAAAGTACTTATATTTTGAACTATCTAAATTCTATTAACTCTAAAATACTGTTTACGATGGAGTTAGAAACCAACAATTCATGGGCTTTTTTATATGTTTTGATAATCCGCAATCCGAATAACACTCTAGGTCATTCAGTGTATAGGAAACTGACCCATACAGATAGGTATTTGACTGGTGATTCACACCACCATCCAATACAACTGAGTACTGTTGGAAAGTCCTTGGTTCAAAGAGCTCGAGGTATTTGTGACGAACAACACCTGGGTGCCGAAATCCGGAATGTCAAACAAGTACTGATTAATAATAATCTTCAAATGCCACATGTACATCTCAAAAATAGACTGAAACCGGCCACAGTAGAGCGAATACCGCAGGTACTACCGTACACGAAGTGGGTCACTGATAATATTCTTCAAGCCGCCAAAAAAGATAAGTCAGTTCTTACCACCGATAAAGCCTCGGATCCCCCTACAGGATGCAGGAGTATACAAACTCGATTGCGACTGCGGGCTTTCATACATAGGTCAAATAAAGAGATCAATAAGAACACGCGTTAAAGAACATATTGCAGATGTTAAACATCGTCGTTCTACTAAGTCTGCAGTTTATCAACATCTACAAGATAACGCCCGACATTATATTAGATTTGACAAACCCCAAATCCTCGCGAAAGAGTCTCGATTCCGTCCAAGGATGCTTCGTGAGGAGATTGAAATTAGAAAGCATCCAAATTTTAACAGAGAGGATGGTCGGGTCTTACCACCTGCTTGGGATGCGGCGATAAATATAATTAAGTCAAAAATAAAAAATGACTCATCGCAGCTGCAAGACACAATAAGCTATATGAATCGGACGAATTCATTGTTAATGACTCTGCTACATATAAATACTAAACCAGATGACTAAAATCTTCAGTCTGCCCGTGACCATGACAGCCGAAAGGTTATCGAAACGTCAGGATATAGAAACGAGGAGACAGAAATTTCGTTTGGTGAAGAAATTTCTGCTTCCGAGTAGCAGTCCTAACATTATTTTATTTTATTTTCAGCTCCTAATTTTCGTTTCTTTCCAGCTTATTTGTTTATGTATCTGTTAATTATAGTTAAATATATATTAATCTTTTAACAACTTATTTACTATAATTATTAAGTTTGTAATTTATATCTGTATATATATTAAAGTAATTGTAATTATGTATTACATATTCATTAGCATTGGGAGCCATTTTTTATATGAATACCGACGACCATTAACATCCGCATCTCACCCCACTCTTCCCTGATTGACCAACGGCTAAAACGCAACGGTAACGGCAAACGCGGCAGCGAAACCACCTACTACTTCAAGGCATTATCATGTGAGCGAGAGGCACTGCCCTGCTCATCAAATTCAGCTGCAATGCAGCATTGTCTGCCTCTTTTATATACTTGTATTTTTATTTGATAGAACATTTTTAAATGGAGATGTATTGCAGATCGCTGGGCGAGTGAGATTACAACAAATTGCCAAACGAAGCGTGATCCAGCGAATGTCGGGCGGGGGTTTGGGAAGGGGGAACCATTGAGTTATGACGTCGTAAATAAGCTGCTTGTCATGTGCTTAAGCGTACCGTCAGCACAATACTACTAACTAGCTTTCATTACGTCCGCTTCAGCAGCGAGGCACGTAGAAGTTACTTTGTTAAGCGAATTAAATGCGCTAAGCCAAGCTTAAGTTTATAAAATATCTACAGACTGACTGGTAAAACATTTTATATGTTAAAGTTTTGGATAGGTAATGTAATATCTCTAAGTATTACAATGTAAAGCGGCGCCGCGAGTGCCTATAGCGGCGCGCTATTGAGTTTGATTAAAAAAGTTATTAAGTTAAGTACATAGAGACCCAAGTTGCAAGATGAGTCTCGGAAGGTTCAGCACCGCAAGTGTGAGTTTTTGCAAAAAATTACTTTAATAACGCGTTTATATTTTGTCCACCAGAATGTATGAAGTTTGGGGCAGCGCCTCTAGCGGATAGTTCAACAAGTAACAGTGCGAGTGTGAGATTTATATATTGTTTACGCTATTTGTTTAGTCATGGCATGGCATGGCATATGAACGAGTGTCAGTTGCTATTTTATAGTAAAAATATGAAATATACTATAACGTGGAATTAAAGCTACTCACTTCGTGTCTTGCAGTGAAACAACAGTGAAATGCAATTAAGCTAATAGTTATTTATTCTTCATAAACTAAAAGAATGTTTTACAATATATGGCATGCAGCAGCGCACAATTACTCCCTATGTAAAAAAAACCAAGACTTTACTAGAAAGCACTAAAAGATTTAAGCGAAACTGAAATTAGAATTAGGTATCACCTTATATAAAGCAACTTTGTTTACATAGACAATCTTTTAAAATTTTACTTACTGTTGCATAAAGTTCAGCAACATATTTCCCGTTTTCTTTTAGTTTGTGCACAAATTTAAACGAAGCCTAAGTTTCGAACGCGAAAATAATGGGACGACCGACGACAGTGTGCTCGGCGTCAAAATCTAATCGTCCCTTTGTCCCACTATGAAGCGGCACTTTGTCTTATTTGTTAGATATGCTCAAGGCGAAACAGCGATAGGTCATTCATAATAAGCACAATACGCTTAAACTAAATTACACTCCACTTGCTGTGTTATGATCTATGAACCGTGACGTTTTAGAAGTGTTTGGGCTAACACGACTATCATCATCATCAGACCTTAGGGGTCCACTGCTGGTCATAAAAGAATGTCTTTGCTCGAGGTACAGGTGCACGTGCGCTAAGTTCAAACTGCGGTCCGCTGATCACCTGTACGTTGTCCATAAATTCATTTTATTAAAGATAATTAAGTATAATATTGTGTACCTATTTTTTATATCGATACACTTTTGTAAATAGAATTTAAAAAATGGCAATTTTTTTTTATGTATATAACTTCACACTAGTGACTCGAAGTCACAAAGACATTACATAAAAAACAGTCTTTTCCAACTCGCGTTCAAAGTTATATATCCAACGATAGCGGAAATATCGGCGATATTGCTTGCACAGACGACAACAGTCGGGTAAATAGGAAAACTTTGCAGTACACGACGACTCGACGATTTTCGTTTCTTTTCAGCTTATTTTTGTATCTGTTTATTTATTTAAATATATATTAACGCTCTAACAACTTATAACTAAGTATAATCACTAAGTTTGTGGTTTGTATCTGTATACATAATACAAGTAATTGTCACTGTATTATGTATCATCTTCATCATTATCAGCCCTTACATTACCTGACCTGCGGGACACAGGCCTCTATCAACGAACAAATGAACGCCAAGACGACCGATCTCATGCTACTCGCATCCATCCCGGACCAGCTACTGCGCGGAGATCGTCTTCCCACCTGGTGAACGGTCGACTAATACTTCGTTTTCCTAAACACGGCCTCCGCTCAAGAAACTTATTGGCAGTTTCTGCCAATTGTTCTTCTGAATATGTGACCAGAAAAAATAGTCTGAATTCGAATATAATGAGTAGATCATATCGATACCTAGAATACGGCACGTGACGGAAAATACGGCGTATTAGTTGTTAGGAGTTAGGTAGTGCCATGCTGCATAGGAGGTAGTGCCGTGCATGGTGCATGACACTATATCCTTCTATGTACCGAAATTAGACCAGCACGACCGTGGAGGTACCTCTCACTCACTCGATACCACCGTAAAGTGGCACCTACGATGTCGCGTATCGTGCGGTTTGTGAGTAGCCGGTAGCTCCATTGGTGGGGGAGGTGAAAAGCAAAGCAACGCATCAGCATAATTATACTGATGTTCATGGACAACGGTAGTCGTCGAAAGGCCGAATTCTCGTTGGTCCTCTATACTATAGAAAAAAGAGGCTGTAACACCGCCGGTAGTGAACTCGGGTGCTGGCGACACTCGCTCGCTGTGCCGCACGTGTGTCTATGAACAGCGCGCGGCGTACTAGTTGTGAGGACATAACACCGCCGGTACTGGACTCGGATGCTGGCCACACTCGCGCCCCGTGCCGCTTATGTGTATATATGAACAGAATGCAAATTTTGTGGCGATAGTAATCGTAAATAATGCAACAAAACGAGAAGTAGCATGTATATTCTATCTCCACTTTTTACATCTTCTGGTTATTCACCGAGCCCAGTAGAAATTGCCACCCAAAATTTAATTAATGAATTACAGATACGATGGGATAGGTCAACGAAAGGGCGGGTCCTGTTGCCTGCAGATCCGGGACCCTCCACTTATAGCGGCTGATGGCTCCCGTAGGGGTTTAGTTGGTATTGCTACCCAATGGCCGAGTCCAACATAGGTCTGGGGGTCTACCCGGGCTCCCAGGTATCATGCGTAAATGCATTCCCCTTCGTACACCAAAAATAAAAAAAAAAAATTTCAACGAAAGGGCGACATTTACATAATTTCTTTCCGTGTGTGTGCGACCGCTTAGCGAAACATTGGCTAGACTGATCATTGAGTTGCACAATTCCTTACTACTTTTCAGCTATAAATTAGTGCCTTCAGTTTCTTGTGACAGTTCGACCGAAAATGATGAGTACGAACAAACTGCGCATCACATTATTTGAGAGTGTAGTCATTGTCATAATGAGAGAACTATGTTAGACAATATCCATGGTGATAGGGGAGTAGTATATTGTGGCGACCTCGTGGACAGCGTGGGTAAAAGGTTTTGTCCTACCTGTTGTAAACCTACGGTTTTATCTCAGACATAACAATAACTCAAATAATAGCACATTAAACATAAAGTCATTAAATAAAGTTTTATTTTCATATCTCCGTGGTGCATGTCAGCTGAGCCAATTCTTTTCCCGGTTTGTGTAAGTCATTGTAATCTTGTGCTGTTTCCGTTTAGAATAGCGGGGCAAACGGGAATCAGAGCCTTGTTACGAATACCGCCGCCCATGAACATCCAAATAATTACTAGGTCGATGCTTTGTCCTCCTCCACCTCCCCCCCCCCAAATGGGTCACCGGCTTTAAAAAATAATTCCCCTTTTACTTTCGTTTATTAAATTTCTGTGCTTTCATTTTCATATTTTGCAATTTCCTCTGGATGTATATTTTAGCAGCGTTGATCTTAAACGGAACATTAATATTTCAGGACAAAAAATCACTCGTGTTTTTCTTAATTTTTCAACACAAATTTTCCACTTTTATTCAATTTTCTTTTGTATGAAGTGTGAATGCATTTGTTATGAATCTAACTATTTTAATGTTTATACAAACATTAATGAATTGTTTGTGTAGCTTAGCCGACTCAGATAACTTTTAATGACTTAATTCCATACGATATTATGTTGTGTGGACGCTGGTGATTGCGGATGTCCTCCGTCGATAAAAGTGACATGTCCCGAATCTATCTGCAATAGAGGCCAGTCCCTCTTAAAAGAACGGACTCCTCCAATATAGTGGGGCCGAACCGATAGCCTACATCAGCCCCTCTGACGTCGGGGACGTGCAATGGGGCCACCCTGGGAATTAGACCTCTGGTCTTACTTAGAGAGACGGCATGCAGCCTCTAAATCATGATCCTGCACTGCCCACCTAGGGCGTACCTGTAAATTGTGATGCATCGTGTCCTCAGCAGCGCAACTCATGGCAATGCGCTTCCGTCTCCCTGCAGATCCGGCACAGATATAGAGGCACCAAAGCCTCCATGCCCGGCGTGTACCTGTATCGTGCGGGTCGTGAGGGGTTTGCGTTTGCGGTGCAGCCAACGCTCTAAGACCGAGCGCAGTGCATTGGTACTATGTACGCAGTACGTTGACTACTCCAGGGCATCCTCTCTCCTCCGCAACGGAGCCTCCGCTCCTCGCTGACGTAACCGTCGGAGACCTTCCAGCGGCACTAAGTCACCTCGTGTCCCCCGATTTTGTACAAAGAGGTACACTTGTATGCAGTTCCGCTACAGCCGCCTCTGCCGCCCAGAAGATCCTACGATACACGTGTCGACCTCATCGCTATAACCCGTTGCGCCTTGCACATCAAGCACCTGTTCCTCCCAGTCACGAGGCAGAGGAGGATTTCGGTCTCGTCTAGACGAACCCGAAGTCCCAATATCTCCGTGTTGCTCACTATTAAGGCAGAGTCTATTTCCTATGGGCTAGGTTAACGTAATGTAATACTAATTACATTATGTTGTGCACAAGCACAGATAATAATATTATTACAATTGTTTAGGTGATACTTAGAGCTATTTGTCAGTTGAGTAGTATCGGGTGGCACCGATCCTTAGTATCCATCGTCATTATCCGTATTGCCCAACATAGTGGGCAAATCATACTGCAGCAAGCAATTTTACTTACACATAAAAATTACAAACTACTTTATCAAGATTTTTGATTTTGTTTTCGTTGTTATACTGTTTTCGTGGACTAATTCTTACAGATGTTTTATAGGTCCCAACAGTCTCTTCAACGGAGCTCGTATATTGTCCCATCCTGATGGTTTGCCCGCCTTCATTTCAATCCCGTCAATATGGCTTACAAAAGCTTAACAGTAAAAAAAAAATTCTTGACGCCGGGTAAAATATTTACGCGCCATCACCGTCCTGATGAGGTACAATAATGTGTGGGGCTCGCGGCACAATATTGTGCCGAATAAACCACTAAAGCCACCGTGAGTGCCACCAGTGCCGCCTTTGTTGAGGCGCTTCGGAACTATCAGTTCACCTAGACTAGTCAAACTGAACTAATGAAGTAGAGTCTAGGCAAGCGTATTGTAGGACGCCCTGTAGCTCTTGGAGTGACGACTTAAGAAGGGTGGCGGATGGATGCGGTGGCTAGGACCGGGAAGGTTGACGCTCTATATATAGGTTGATTTTAATATATTTTGATGGTATTAACTAAAAACACAATTTATTAATATAATTGTGTCTTTTTCTCTAAAATTCTAATTCCACAAAATAATCTAAGACTTTGTAGTAATAACTTAATCACGACCCTAGTAGCTGGCGATGATTAACATGATAAAACAATTACATCAATTCTGGCACCTTACATTTTTTAGCTAATATAAACTGTACGATTGTTTATAGACCAACCCAAATTGCTTTGGTCTAACGTTATACGACTTTCTTGTTTACGAGACGGAAAATGAAAACTTTATTCGTTCGCCTATTTATTATATTACCTTCTTCATGTTTTCTATTTTTTTATATTTCTAATCATTAATTTGATTTCAAATTTCTTTTTTTATGAATTTTAGATCTTTATTATTTATTATGAGTATATGTTTATTTATTTTAATGTGAAATATTATTAACGACTAGTAGGTTACCACAGTTTTACCCGCGTGACTTTGGTCGTTCATTCTTGGGATTTGCAACCGAAAGCCTGAAAACGTCGTTTCTAGTAGACAAAGTAACTTAGAAATGAGGGACTTCCAGACTATATTATATACGAAATGACTATTTCTCTCCATAGGGGTAGAACACCAATAATCGCGTATTGTTGTTGTATGCCATATATGCATAATAATAATAAAACAATGACTAGGGAGTGTCATCCAAATTTCATGGCGCTCACCTTAATAGTTAGTACTCGGCGACGGTGAATCAGTCAGCATAGAAAGCTTTTCAGTAGTTTTGAGCGTCAACTTCGCCTACGGGTAGTGACCCGTACGGAAATACCCATTATGGCATATTTTTTTATTTATATATTTTTTTTATTAGTTTTACTCATTTTATGTCTTAAGTATCTTGAAACCTCTTGTAAAAGTTTATGATTCTAGATCTCAGGGAAGTGTCCTTTAGGTTTCCTTGACAGTCACACCAATAGACAAAGAACGAAGCGTTTCTATAAGGGTTTCGTATTTTCTTTTCAGATATGGAACCCTACAAAAAATGTTACAGCTCCATTCTATAATTATGATGTCATGGATGCCCTCCAGATGTAGGTTTGTTATCATCACCTGTCACGTAGGTGAGTACTATAAAAAAATTCTTGGCCTGGAATTCGTTTTTGGGTTCATGTTGACTAGAACCTGGCCCCGACTGTGGGACGGTTGACAGACGCCGCTTTGACGTGCTTATACAACTACAACAATAACACCACATCTTCACGCCAGTTCCCTAATGGGAAGGCAGAAGGAGTGGAGTGCCACATGTGACTAGCCTTACATACCTGCCACGCTGCCTCCACATTCATTACTCTCTTCATACAAACAAGCCCTCTGTGGAGACTCTTGATGCCACATCATATTTATAACAGGTACACGAGTACACTATTACACCTAATGATATGCTGTTTTGATTATTACGATGTAACGAATCTGAGGCACGGAATAGAGCAATAATTGTGATTATCATACATATGTCATTACTACATTGCATCAAAATAATAAAAATAATTTTGAATTCAGAATAATAAATACATTGAATTGTTAATAATTTTTCCAAATATTTTGCTGATTTCTACCAGCACTGGTCTTCCGTTGACACCATTTAGTGAGATCACGAAGCGAACACACGTTTAATATCAAAAAGTTAACAGGATAATGTACACATAATTTCATGTGTACATTATCTTGTCACACAAAATAACAACACAAGAAAAACAAAAAGATAAGAAATAACACAATTCACAAAGAACATTGTTTAAGGTACATATTGATAATCTTTGGAATCACTACAAACAAAAAGGACATCTCGGAATATAAAGAAGACGCAAGACAGTCACATATATGGAAAGAATTTTAATGGACAATAAACATCAACATTTATCGGCACGGACAAACATAGTTTTGTCCGTTGTGGATTGCTAAAGAAAATGTATCATTAAATAGATTTTTTGATTTAAATTAAATAGCACTAGTGTCGAGCAAAACGCCTCCTCCATCTTTTCTTGTTGTTCGTCAATATAGTCTCTACCTTTGTACATTTTGCTTATAAGTAATGCTGGCGCTGTCAAGAATGGTACCGACGGGAGGACTTGGTAAGTCCATGTGTTTGTAATATCCATGGGATTGGCTGGCTTCTTGGTGTCATAAATACCATTTTTACAGTATAAGGCGATAAAAGTGCAGTCACATTCTTTTGATGACTACCGCTCACCGTACAAAACACGTCACTTACCCACCTTCACCCATGCTCCATCTCTCGATATACGGAGCAAATCGCGGGAGATGCGTGGAGGTTTGCTCACCGGCTCTGTTTGTTATATATTGGGCCCATTATCGTCCACAGAAGGTGTAAGAGATGTAGTCCAACAATAACATTTACCTCCTTGTGCACCACATTCCCACAGAACATGGTCTCTGGTCTCAACATTATTACTGCATGGACCGGTTGACAATTCACATAATGCCATTCTGTGCAAGCGTCCTCGACATCACCCGTACCCTGTTAGTATCTTCGAAATAACGTGCTCAGATATCATCCTATGATATTCTACATGTGTAGTAACTTCTGGAAAGAAGTTATACAGCTCCCTTCTATCGATACACACGGGCAAGCGTGGTCGCTAACTGTAAATGACATCGCCCACGATAGCGCTTTATTTTCAGGCGTTCTCTGCCGTTGGGCCCCACTCACGTCTCCTACACGCACTAAGCTCGACTAACCTCTAGGTCGGTAAGCAGAACGTCGGCCAGTACTGGTACCAGCCTTGCTGCATGAACTGTAGATCTTTGGTAGGGTGCTTAGTAATAAAATCTGTAGAACATGCAAGTGAGAGCGTCGACTCCAAAGTGTTACATGATGTATGTGCGACATATCAGGATTGCAACATAGGTTCCGTGGTATAGGAACTTTGCGCTCAGTACATCACACCTCTCGAAGAGGTAGAGGCACGCGAGGAGGTAAACCTTCTTGATGGAGCTGGTGGCCTTCTCACCTATCAAAACCATATGCAGCGCAAAGGATCTAGCATCATCTATGTGTACTCCTAGCACATTGGTTACGGATACACTCGCGATCAGGGTGCCGTACATTCTTTCGGTCTACTTTTAAAGCGACACTTAATTGTCATGCTTTGGGACTTGTCTGCAGACAGTGTTAGCTTATTACGTGTCCCTAAATACAATAAAATGTTCAAGATTATTGAACATTTCGGTTCGATAACAGCACGCATAGGACGAACAATACAATAAATAGGTGTTGTCTTACGGCGGCGTCGTGTGAGCGAGGGGGTCGAGTCGTCCCAATTCGGCTGCGATATAGTAATGTCTCCAACTTTTCTGATAGATCCGGGAAATCCCACACAGGGGCTAAGGAATCTCGCAGCAATGCTTAGTCAGCGGCACACGCTCGTGCGGAGTCCAATACACCCTCCCGGCTTATCCAGGGCTGGGTGGATGATACTGGCGGTGATAAAACAACGTAAAGTAATCTTTGAACTAATAATAGCTGTTACTCACTTGTTTTCAACAAGAATAATATATTCTAGTATGGAAACAGCGTAGGTTATATATTGTGTATCGCACAGTTGATGTTAAACCTCACTTCAACTTTATTAAATCATTTTTGTAAGAAACAGCGCCATGCTGCATTGCAATTCCATTACAGCAGAATTCGGCCAGCATGACAGTTGGCTTGTCTCTATCGCTACGACAACTATAGCCTAGATATGGCGATGTCCAAGGCAACATTATTATCACTGTGGAGGACTCAATTCTCTCTCTTACACGGAAATTAATATAAAATAATTTTGCACAAGTGTAATATATAATAGAGCCTGGAAATATTTTGTAACATTGAAAGCATGAGGCTTCTCTTTACGGTGCTCTGTGCGTACGCCACTGCTTTGTACGCACGGATTGCTTCCACGCAATTCGCCTGAGTTTTGACTCGTGTAAATTTACTTTATGTAAATTTTGAACCACGCGACGCGACATAGCAATGGCGTGTGGTTACCAGTATTTATTGTTATGGGCTGTCATTACAACGATAACATCGAAGTAATGGCGATCTGCGTGATAACAATGAACGTACTTGTTAGCGCCATCGGCAACGATTTAAGGTCCGCGGTATCACAAAACTATGAGTAGTGAAATTGTGTGGCACAGATCGAGATCGAGCACCATCGTTACTTTACCGCGCTTACTTAAATAACATCGCCTGCTTCTTTCATGTTCAATATTATTGAACATTACTGTTCGATAACAGCGCGCGAAGGACGAAAAAAACGACGTTTTTGAAGAGTAAACTCCAGTCACTCAGTCAGCCATCAAATCAGCCGTCTGTCAGTGTTGACACACACAAATCTTTACAGAGGAGGAATATTCGAAACATTCAGCCTCGTCGTCGTCATGTAGACGTGAGGTATATCTTGTCCTTCCGTGTATTTTACGGAAACGAAACAGTTGAACCGAGAGCTTGGCGTTTCATTTTATTGTTTGTTGACGATCGTGTATCTTATGTTTGCAATAAATTTTATGTTGTGTAGCGGTACAAACTGTTTCTTGTTATACCTTTGATAAATTACTATAACTGAAGTCTAGGGATTTTTGTTTTTTGCACATACCAGTAGGTACATAAGATGTACGAGTAGGAGTAAAATGAATTGTCTGTCGCGTTTCGTGAGACGTCTTTGAATTGAAAATGAATTTGGACCCTCTGGAGGGGAAGGGAGAAGGAGACAACACTATTGGTTTGCCCTCTTATAATAAAGATGTTAGTAACACAGTTGAGGCCTTGGTCAAAGATATACTCAACTGTTTTATTGGTATTTGAAGGAACATCTTGAATATACATTAAAATGCTTATTAACTAATAACGAGCGACTGGTGCAGCGGTAGCACAGCTCCGGTAAGCCGTGCATGTTGCGCCAGGGTATGAAGGTTCGAATCCCGCCCAGGTCATGGTCATCTCTATATAATTATGTAATGTAAATATTTCTTTAACAAAAACTTTAAAAATATAAAATTATTCAGATTATTGCATACGAGCCACCGAAGCCATTTCGTGACTACGATGTCCATTAACATCCGTACAGTTAGTGGTAATGCCGGTGCGTTGTTCTTATTTACCCCATCCCCCAATAGGTCACCGGTTAGTGACAAACCACATTACATGCGATAGTGAACTATCGCCGTAGTATTTTGTACTTGGATGATTGTTTATTTGTATTGTTCACGGACAGCAAGTCACTTTTTGGCAATATTCAATTCTCTTTTAAATTTTTGAAGAGCGATTAGGTTTTAATTCTTTCAGTCAGTTTTCAGTAGGAAAATTGTGTTGCTTCAGTTCAGTATTTTAAGTAAATCACAATTAAAATAATTTTGATGTTCACTGATTGAATAACTTTACTGTCGGTACCTATCATCAGATGTATTGATGGGAGATTGGCGCTCAGTGCAGCCGTTTGTAATGTGACATGTCGCCTACGAGTACCCGGGGGCCGGGATGGATATCTATAATAACTCCAAGCGATTGACCTAGTTTCAAGTTTGATTTCTGTACTGTGGTAACTATTAAAATCTAAATAAACGAGACCCTGACTTAAACCACTGACCTGGCCACTGTTGATCCTGAGATACCAGGGCCTTACGAGGCGAGGCTGGTCCTGACTGACGCCAGTTGTGACTAGATTTTTCTTTCTTCCTGTAATCCAGCAATAACACTCCTCTCCTACCTCTGCGGTAATATCGAAATAATTCAACATACAATTTTCTAATTTGCACTTTACATTTGATATACATAAATTATAAAATTGTATCAAATGAATGCTTGTTCCTGATGTGCTCGTAATTAGCGCAACATGTGACGCCGTCCTATCATAAGCTCCCGCCGCGGCTCGACCCAGTTCAGTACTTATTTGTGTTTCCTGACGCGAGAAATGTTCTCAGGGGAGTTGCGTTGAGCTCCACGAGCCGGTCGTGGATACGTGTCTCACGAGACCGCGGCGCGACGCGGAGGACTATCAATGTTTCGCGACAGAAGTTTGTGTCATCATGATAATTACGACGACTGGACGAGCGGTAGGATCTGTACTAACGTACGCGAGTATGTCGAGCGAGTTCCGCCACACGTCACGGGTTTCATTTCAGCCCAGGTCATGGATGTTTATATATTTAGTATGTGTACTTCTTTAAAACATATATCTTACAAGTATAAACTTGAATGAATGACAGTATAAATCATGAAAGTTCTACGTGCGTAGAGCAAATATAGTAAATTCGGCGCGGGATGAAATAAAGGTTTTCCGGTTTCTGCGGCGGAAGTGTTTAGTGTAAAATATTTACAAAACGTTTGCGTTTGATTTTTCTATTAGAAACCGTTCCGGTAATATTTTCAAAGAACATTGAGCTAGTACCAGCCATTTCATTTCGAGCTCACATCGACAGAACAGTTAGAGTACAACTTTGACACATCGCACAGTTATCTACAACAGTTGTGACACAATTGTGTTGTAAAACGATCAGTTTTTTACAGGACAGTAGAGGGTCAATAATCACCCTATTGACTATTCCCTGTCCTGTGTCATATACGACGGAACCTTTACAATCCGTTCTCTGCGGTACCGATTGGCGGCAAGTCAAAATCTTGGTTTGAAAGCTCCTGTAATTTGGCAATTCGCCATTAACTGGAGAGCTACCAAGCGTATGTAGCAGCGGCGAGTACACAGGATGAAAATACCAGAACACTAAGGAAGAAGTATAATTCTGCCTATAGGTCCTTCAAAAAATGCTCCAAATCAAAGTCAGATCACGTAAGCAGAATTTGCGGGGACCTCGTGCATTCTAGTCCCTCGTTAAGTTGTTTTAGGCAATTTACTATTACATTACGTCACTTCATTTTTCAGATAAAGTATTATTTTGGTTTTAAAAAGGTAGTTTCTTTAAACTCGTGACTTTAGCATTAAGTAAGCAATTATTTGAATAGTCGATCCTCGTAAATCGAGTACCATCATCAGAGCTTTATTTCTTTTTTCGTTCGAGACGATGAACGCACGCGTTCAAAAAATGCAGAAACGCAGTGCCAAAGAAATGTAAGCGCATAACCAGCGAAAAATAAGAAAAATAAAAGGGAAAATATGAAAAAGGCGAGGTATCATAGTCATTAGATTCATAGGACGTCGAAACAGTAGTTAGTAATAGTTAATAGGTACGTTATAACCTATAAGCTACTTGTGTATTTTGTAGACAAAATATTTCGGTATTGACTGCGAGTCAATTGCGATAACGCGGGTAACTGCGGATTATCCGCGTGTTTACATTAAGATGTATTGGCATCCCGTATTTATTAATTTATACTAATGTTCTTGTTTATGAAATCGGGATAGACTGCGAGTTTATCACGAGACGAGAGTAACTGCGAGTTACCCTCAATAAATATAAAATATAACCACGCTATTTCGAAAGGAAAGTCACTACTCTGATAATTAGTCTAGTATACAAAATGGCGACGACTATCTCGAAATACCCACAAAATTTATTACGAATTAATACAAATGCTACAATATAGTCATTTGTGATTTCAGAAACGACGAGTCATACAAAATTTTATGAGGATATGATGGGAGAGCAATCTCAGCAACAAGTTGAAAAGGTGGCATGCCGGACGACTGAACCGCCGACACCACCACCACTATCACAGTCGCCATAGATCCCCGACCCTACTCTGAAGCAAGGGGAACCCGGTAATATAATAGCACCGACAACAGGTGATTCGGAGATTCTGCTTGAATCACCTCTAGATCCCTTGCTGCTGTCCGCACTGGGTACAAGTACGTTGAACACTCCTGATTTTGGTGAAAGCATACATAACAGCTTAGTTATGTTATGTCCTCCACTGCTTCGAAAAGGATTATCTAACGTGGACAAGGATAACCTCTTAAAGGATATTTAATAATCTCAAAAATCAACGGGGAGATTTCAGCAGCTGTCTCCGAAATTGTAAGAGGCCGTGGTAAAAAATTCACCGGTTTTCAACAAGAACTCGGTGCGGGCATAAAAGCCATCAATCGGGGAATGGACACGATTATAAAGCTTTAGCTCTAAAAAGGCTAAGCGACAGGTGCCGGCTCTTATTCCATGTATATTATGGATACCCCAATGATAGAACCAAGCTAATTACCCGAGCCTGGAAAGCAAGGTTAACCAAGGAGTGCTACTCCTAATATAATAATAATATATTCCACCAGAGAAACTGGACGTGACCTCCTCGTTACCCGTCAACTGGGGGGGGGGGTTACTATTTATAAATATATATATATAATAAAGCCTAAGTATTTTTGGAGTGCTCAATTGAATTTGCTTCAAAACCCAAACAGTACAATTATTTTAATGTGCACCGTACATTTTTCTGGCACTCGTCGAAACCGTTTCCTGTACACTAAATATCTTCAAGGAATACACCGATTTATGACTCTGTCATCTCAGGTATGTCCATAACCTTCTTTATGATTTTGGTAAATACTCTTGGAGCTACAGATAATACGTAAGGCGACGACGAATGGGACTACGACAGAGGCGCTATCTGCAGCGCCTTTAGTAGTGCTACTACTGTGTTCCGTGAGGGGCCGAGATGGGAACCCGGTCCACAACATCATCAAGGCACTACGTATTGGGGACTAGTCACAGAGTAGCCGGACAGTCCCGAGGAGGTGAAGTCTGGACTTTTCGCCGGGGCCAGCCTGTCGCTGGAGGTATCCTGTTGCCTGCAGATCCGGGACCCTCCTTTAATAGCGGCTGAAGGAAATAATGGGTTTGGTTGGTATTGCTACCCAATTTCCGAGTCCAACATAGGTCTGGGAGTCTACCCGGGCTCCCAGGTATCATGCGTAAATGCATTTCCCTTCGTCACCAAAAAAAAAAAAGGACTAGGCCAACGTGGCGTGATAAGTCCACAGATATTATTATTAGATATTATTACTATTATTCTTATTAGTCATTTACTCAGTATTTATGAACCGCGATAAAATATTTTTTTACATTAAAATTTCATTAAACCTACTCAACTCGCGGCACGTGCCACAGCTTTAATACTTTCGTCTCGAGAGAACGTCGTCGTTCGAGAGAAGATAGATCCTCTATCTAGTAAATGAATGCTTTTAGGACTCTGGAAAGGGTTGATATACAACATGCCAGAGTTCGGTTGTACGTGCTGTTCTCTCACACTCCAATAAAAAACGGTATGGATTATTAAAAAAAAGTACGGATATATTAACGAACGTACGTGCAGTTTGTCCTATTAAATGCTTGGTTTAACACGAGCATGTGCTAACGTAGTTAATGTTAGTGGCTTCAAACTTAAAGTACGAACTCAACAGGCTCGAAGCGTAACTAAACTAATGAGGTGAGAGCTGTGCTGTAAGCGTTTATGTTCTCAGACAACTTGTTAGGTGGACCTGAACTTAGACCTGAATCCGACACTTATGACCGACTTGTAGCTGCAATGAAATATTTATATGGTAGACGAAATTGGTATATCTTATTGTATGCTGTAGGTCCGCATCAGACAAATTTAGTACGAGACTGGCAAGTGAAATTTAAGGAAATAAAAATATATTTATTTCAAATAGGATTCCAATAGATATCTTATTAAACCTCAAAACAATATCAATAATATCTTATTACACCAAGTTAGCCTAGCCCTTTTTGTTGTTGACGCGGGGAAACGCATTCACGCACCTACACCGGCCCTGGGTGGGGTCCAGTTGTGTGTGGGGCTCGCGGCACATCATAGTGCCGAAAACAAAAACCTCCGCAAGTGCCATCTGTGCCGCCTTTGATGAGGTATCTCGAAACAACAAATCATCGGGTCACCTCGACGGCTAGTAGGCACCCTAAGGGACCAACGCCATCTACTTTGGGGACAGTGTCATGGGGTGGGGTTCCCATCCTCGCCCCTTAGACCTGTGCACAAGAGCGCCGCCTACTTTCACTCCTTTGTCCCGTCCTCATTTAAGAGGGGTACAAAGAGCGACTCCTCCTCCCAACCTTTAGTCCCCTCTTCTTATAAGAGGGGTACAAGGAGCTCCAGCTTCTTCGGTTAAAAAAATACATTTAATATTTTTTATAAATTTAGGAAAGTTTGTATATTTAAGATTTTTATTACAGAAATACATATATAATACATATATAAATTTGTCATGTGAGAATTGAACATAATGTGAGACGGAGTGTCATCGATGCAATTATATCTAATCAGGTCGGCACCTTCAAGAAGAGCTTGGGATTCCGTTAATTGGTAGAACGACTGTAGATGTGTGGCATCTTTCTGCGGCAGAATGTGCACTGAATTTAATGAAAGTGCATATTAGGTATATACTTATGTAAGCATTACACAGATATCAAATGCTGGTATTTGACAGAACAACGCTCAGCCGAAACTACTGAACCGACTAAGTTAAACGTAGTGTCCTGTACACTGGTTTATATGGTACTCTTATATACGAGTAGATTATATCCTGTGTTCAATTACGTAGCAAAATTATGATATTCACTTAATTCTGATTGTATAGAAATAGTACTAATAAATAACTACAATACAGTTTTATTAGCAGAGATAAAAGTAATTTCAACTTTGCTCAAATGTGCCATGAAGATCCTGAAAGTTCAAGCAAATCGAACGTAGATGAAACTGAGATCTCACACTACATATCTAAAGACCTAGCAGTAAACTTCTTCTGAAAGCAGGAAACGTTTAATTCTATAGAAAATAATAATATATAATGGAAAAGGTAGTTTACAAAAGATCTAATTGTTTAAATGTAAAGTTTTCGCAGTTTGTAATTGTTAACAAAATTGCAACTCGCAAACGGACTTGCATGAATATTCCGTAGTTCGTGCCAACGAGACGGGCTAAATGGCCTAGTTCTTCTGACAGACATGCAGAGTACACACAGGTGACATCATTCTACAATGATTCCGTTTATGATTTTTGGTTTTCAGACACTTTAAATGTTTGTATACAAGCTAGGATTATTAGCTCGATGCTGAGGAAGAGGTCTACCACTTTTCACCTGATGCAGGTGCTCACAGAGCACAGCTGCATCAGTATCTGTATCAGAGAGCTCGAGCCACTCAGTTACCGAGTACTGCGTCGTGTCTACTGCATGGGGGTCCTTAGCGTTCCGTAGCGTCAGCAGCAACACGCAGCAGGTGATCGGGGAGCCACCGACCCACCTATCAGACGACGAGTGTCCACAATGTACACCATCTAAAGGATTCGTGTGGCCCGGCCCAAACGCAGCCAGAAATACAAGCTTACTTGAAACCGCTCAAGTCTCTCCAGTAGCCGGAATGATCACATTAGGGATAAAGACTAGTCCTTAGCCAAGGACAGCTCAATCATATCGTCCTGTTGGACGTTATATGTTAAACCTCATACGGCGGCTGAAGGTTCTTGGAGTGGTATTGAGTCGGTAGCGGCAGGCTCCTGGGTTTAGTCCATATGCTTTCCGATTGACCTATAAAGCATTATCCCTGCGTAAAAATGCCAATATCCCGCAGAGTTTGAAAAAAGATTGGCAACAATGCATGTATGAAACTTGATTTCGGTCTTTTATCTGATATATGTAATGGGGGAACTTAAAATTTGGTACAGTTGAGGCGCAAGATCGTCCCATACCACCGAGCCGATGGATTGTAGATAGGTAACAGTAAGAAGTCCGTTGTCGAAATTAATGTTTCTACTCATTGATATATTTAGACTACCAATTGTATTTTTCTAAACTCTCAGAAGTTGAGACTGAGATATTCCTGCGTTATCTCCCCTCCATGGTTCAAGCCTTGCTGTGGCGGCGAGGCTCTGTAGCCTGGGGAGAACCCAAGCCAAGCCAATTGAACCGAGGGGAATGACCTCTCTACCCCTCTTCAAAGAAAGGGGGTCTCAAGAGCAGGAGGAGGTGGTGCTCTTTGTACTCCTTTTATAAGAGGAGGGTAGATATGAACAACAGGAGGAGGCACTTCTGGGTAGCCCATTGCAATGTCCCAAAGATGGTGTGGTTGCCCTGTGGTGCGGGGCGACGCCTTCTGTGGAGAAGGCGTCGGTTTCTTAGGCGACTGACTCGCCGTCGAGGTGCCTTGATGATTTGTTCTTCAGCGGCACCCCACGTGCATATGTGTTTGTAGTTTGTGCTAACTGCATACTCTGTCCCATGGCAATTGTGATGCAGCAGGAGGATACAAACCTGACCTTCCACTGCAGCATGTTTAAATTATCTTGCATATTATAAGGAACATCTTTCTTGTATGATATTCAAGTCTTCGATAGTAAAATATATATCCTACAAATTGAACAGATGAAGATAAGGCGAACATTCTAGACACATTAAAACTTTATTTCTCCTAACTTTTTGAATAAAAAAGAACAAATTTATTACTCGCCATATAAAAAGGCTATGAAAAAGAAAGCATGTCAAATTTATGGAGGTTGCCACCTCTCCGATTTTCATTCATTACAAGAAAACGAATTACGTAATTGTACAAAAGGAAATGGGAGAGAAAATGTCGTCGCTGTTTATAGCTTCCCCTGCAGAAATTACTTTACGCACTTAGTTCTTTGTCGCCAAAATAATATATTTTTAAAAGGGGTTGAATACAGTTGTTCATCACATAGAGAGCAAACTAGCAATCGAACCAATGGCCCTTACAAACTGAAGTATAACCTTCACGTGAGTGAGATGTACTGACCTCCACGCTCGTGGCGGCTCGATACTGTCTTCATCCTCTTGCTTTAGTACAATACATCAGAAGCTAAGAGATGTAGATATAGAAACATACACCTACTCCTGTTTCATCCAGACCACTTTGGCTATCGTCTACGCGCGAGCAGCAGTCTTTGCAGAGTCGGAGAAGGAGGTCCCTGGTTCCTTCTCTAAAGATGAAAATAGTTAAAAAAAGCGAAAAACAGACAGAGACAGGTGTATACATATGGGAACAAGCTACTAGAGACAGATGTATACATATGTAAACTCAGTCCGTAGTAGTAGGAATAAGAATTAAATCCAGGTCTCGGCTCGGTCGGCCGACTAAATTTAGTTCAATTTAACTCCCATAAGACACAAGTTTGCGCGTTTACCGCTAATGGGTCCCCCTTCGTCGCATCTCTTCGTTTCCAGAACACCTATCTATCGGCGTTAGCTAGTATCGGAATACTTGGTGTCGACATTTCAAGTAAAGTTCAGTTCCGCGTTAAAGTTCAGTCCGGTTAATTTGTTTTCATTTCCAAATGGGAAATGTAAACAAATTAACCTCTAAGAATCTGGGTGTGCACAATCCAGCCCATTGATTACAACTTTGCAAGGCACAGATCCGACCGCAAATGCATTACTGCTCTCACTTATGGGCAGAGACCCCGCAATATCAGCTCGTTTCATTTGACCGTATACATCGTAAATCGAATCGAATCGTTGACGACCAAGTTATTTCTGGTCAGCTCAATTCTTTAGTCCTACGAAGAGATGTCGATTCGCTATGTGCCTTTTCTTTCTATAGGTTCCCAGAAATTTCAGCAGTGGTCCGATTGGAGGGCGTCGGAGAGGACCTCCTGGGTGACTAGTCCCTCCACGCGGTCCATGACGGCGATGTCGAGCACGTCGGGCTGGTGGTCCGGGTTCTCCGGGTAGTGCGTTGGCTGGTCAGGGGCCAAGATAGTATAGCCGCGGGCCTCCGCGTCTGCGAGGAGTCGATGGCTGTCGCTGGTGCAGTACCGCGAGTACCGGAGATCTCAACGCCAAACACAAGGGCCGTGTATTTGGCGTTGAGATCCCCGGCGATTACAGTGAGCTCTTCTAATAAGAGCCCGTGAATCTCCGGGAGATCTAGTCGGAAGTTGGGGGGCGTATAAGCTGCGAACAGCCGGGTGGGTCTAGCACCCAAGCACACCTCAACGCCGAGTGTGTAGAGCGAAGTAGTGAGCGTCGGCGGTAGCACCTTGTGGATGACCGTGCGCCTAACCAGTATGGCCAGGCCGCGGAACGGACGGCCGCCCGGCGGAGGAGTGTAATCCAGCCGATATGTGTGGTACCCGGGCACTGCGAAATGTCGTCCCAGTGTGAGGTGGGTCTCGTAGATCAAGGCAACGTCCACGTCACGCTCTGGGAGGACGTGACGCAGAATGTTGTGCTTCCCGCGGAGGCCCCGGGCGTTCCAATTAAGTAGTATTAGGTTCGCCATAGAACATAGTTGCTACAGTTTGGATGATTGCTGGCATCAGCAATACAAGTTGCGATGCACAGCTGCTGTGGGCCTCGGCGCAGGAGCCGCCTGTGCTGATGGTTTGTATGAACCAGCTGACCATTTTCATTAAGGAGGTCGGTACGGACAGGGGTGGCGACGTTGCATCGCCGGTCCGGCGCTGAGCCGCCCTAATGAGGATTCGAGAGATCCCGGGTGCTATCTGGGAGGGTACCTCCGGCTTCTTGGTGGTCACGGTTGGCGCGGGTTGTTGGTGGCTGGTAGCTGTTGCGTCTATGTCTCCCTTCTTCCCTCTGCCCCTGCTGCGTCTCGACTTACTTTTGGTTGCGATAGCTAGGGCAGTCACCATGCGCGGAGTAGGGCCCTTCGCCGGCGCCATGAGGTGCGGCTGCTCGAGACGTGGTGGAGGCACTTGGGCAGCGGCTATAGTCGTCGAGGCCCGTGCGTCTAGTGACGGTGCGATGGTAGCGGCCGTCTGTCCGGCGCGCTTATTGCGGGACTCGCGCTTAAAGGCCGGAAAGTTCTTGCTGTTGGCAGGGTGAGCTCCGCTGTAGTTAACGCAGGTGGCAGGGGCATCCTTAGGGCGAGGGTAGTCTTTAGCCGCATGCTCCTCGCCACAACGTACGCAGGCCATTCTGCGTTGGCAGTTACGGCTCGAGTGCCGGAATTTCTGGCCTCTGAGGCTGCACCAGGCTTCCACCACGATCCCGTCCATGCCCAATAGGCTGTTGACAGCATAGATGTCGGGGATCGTAGTCACCGACCTCTTCATATATACGCCAGTTGTATACACCCCGGTCTCCCGTGGCGGGCTCTTATTGGCCGGACATATTCTGGTTCAAAGCCGATGTCGATTAGGGCGTCGGTGATCTCTTCCGGGGTAGTATCCGCGGGAAGGCCTTTGACGCTCCTGTCTGCCGGGAGCGAGTACAGGAACCATGAGATTCCCTCATCGCGTTCTAAGTCGGAGAAGTATCTCTGAATGATGCGGTACTCACTCTCGTCCCTCGGCGTGAAGCGTACGCCCTGCCCGTAAGGGCGGCCGCTACTGTTATGACCGGCCGGTCTCGGAGCGCTTGAAAGTGGCGCGTCCAGTTAGGTAGGCGCTCGACAATGAGTGGAGGGTACCTCGAAAAATTATTCGGCGTCATAGCCCCACACTGACATCGAATGTGGGGGTGTTGCCGCCGCCACGTTTGCATAGGTGTTCGACGTCTTTTTCACCGGGGACGAACGAGCATCAGTTCGTGCGGCCGGCGATGGGGAGCGTCCCGCTTTTTTTTAAGTTTTACATGGTTTACCAGCGTCGGCGGTGAATTCACCTTCTGCATCGATGATGCCGATCGACTGCTGGTAACCGGCCATGGTACGCAGGAACTCAGGGGCGTGAAGGTACTCCCTGTTTTTCGTGATGAAGTCGGCCCAATCCAATTCGCTGCAAGGCGGTTGCACGGTCTCGGCCTCGCGCCCGGGGGGCGCCGGAACACATACAGGCGAGTGTACATCAGTGTCCATCGCACTGCACGCCGGCGCCGTCTCGGTGCATGGCGTGTGCGGTGTACTAACGGCGGGGCTGGTGCGTGGATTGCTTACCAGACTAGTGTGTATCAGGAGCTTCGCGGTGGCGATCGGGTTCTTAGCTGTAGATGTTGGAGGGGTTCCGCTTCTAATCCTCGGGTCCCTCGGGAGCGAGCGGCTGGATGATGTAGAGGAAGTTGAGGCGGTCCTGGTGCGGGCGGGAGGCCCGTGGTCGGTAGGCTGAGACATTTTAGAGTACAAGGGACTTACTCATACCGAGCCGGGTGTTGTCCTCCGCGATCCTTCAAGGCGAACTGCTTCGGCGGGGCGCCGTGATAATCACGCCCGTTTGTAATAAACCGACGTGACGTCACGGCGACAGGCTTCTGCAGTTGAATGTTCTGGCACGCTGCAGCTGTAACGTGCTGGAACGGATCCGAGCGGTTGAGCGAGCGAGATAAAAGTGGTTGACACCGTTTTACGCGTTACGTCTATGCACACTCACTGAAATGGCCAATCCGGGAACCTCGCCTCATTGTACTGTTCCCAAGTGCCTCGCGCTTGGCTGTCCTGTGGTGCGGGGTAGTCCCTCTGTGGAGGCGGCGTCGGTGTCTTATGACACTGACAAGCCGTCGTAGCACCGACTACTCATAGTTCCGTGGCACCTTACCAAAGGCACTCACTGTAGTTTTAGTGTGTACTCGGCAATATAACACACTGCCAGCCCAACACCCCACACCACCACACGACTGGCGATGGCGTGTAAATGAGTGTGCCCGCGTAGCCTTTATTTTGTATCGTAATTTTCCAATGGCTCACCAACAGGAATGTCCGTTAACCGTCCATCGCCTCGTAACTGAAGGGACGGCGGCTATTGTTGCACAGAGCGGTACCGCTCTGTGCAACAATAGCCGTTCATCGTTCACCTATTGAATATAACAATTCCTTATGCCATATTCTCATTCACGGAAAGAGGTTTCCTTTGAAATGAACACAAAGGTATTATTCAGCCGCACCAGCTGTTTATAATCTGTTTTTTGTGAGCGTTTCTTATTGTTCGTTCATATATGTAGCTTCAAATGAAAACCGTGACCATTTGTGTAAAACTTTGATAGAATTATTATTATTTTATAAAAATGGCCATATGATCGTTGTGAACTTATTGGTGAATAATAACACTAGACACGTCCATTATCTCTGGACTTTTCTATTATTAGTTATTAAAGTAGTGTTCACACAAGCCCAGCCCCGGTTAATGAGTTCCATGTCCGGTCCACCGCGCAGAACTGGCCAGCCGAGGTACCATGATGCCGCCGTCCGTCTACGTCACCTCAACAAAGGCGATGGTGTGGCACTTGCGGTGGTCTCGGTGGGTGGTCGGCAAAATCGTGTGCTGCGGGTCCTAAGCATTTTCGAGGTTAATGACTAATCAACGCAACGCCAATGTAAAGGGAGCTTGTTATCAAAAAACCGAATAATTTTCTTAGCGTGGCCACTAGTACCTGCTTTGCTGTAATATGAAAACATTCAACAAGTTGCGGCGTTTATATTAGGTGTTCGGTTTATGTTACGAACTAATAATTAATAAAAACCTGAATTTATGGAACCCAGGCATTTACATTTTGCAAAATATGAAATAAAATACTTGAACTTTCAGAATAATTTCTATTATTTAGTGCCAATGATATGCCCACTGAAGATTTGTTATATACTTACTGTAATAACTGAATGTCTTCTATGTTCAATTAAGTATATCAAATATACGAACTATGGATGACTTTAGTAGCGTAAAAAGAGATAATTTATTTGTAATGTTGCTGAATAGTTTATGGTACTACACAATAATAATGGCGTGTGTTGTACACAATAATGGTAGTTATTTTTTACGGCAATTATGAAATACTTACATATAAATGATACTTTTCTGGAATTGAGGCCGCGTTTAGGAAAACGAAGTGTTGGTCGACCGTTCACCAGGTGGGTAGATCATCTCTGTAAAGTAGCCGATCCGGGATGGATGCGTGTAGTAGATCGGTCGTGTTGGCGTTCATTGAAAGGGGCCTATGTCAAGCAGCAGACCTATAAGGGCTGATGATTATGATATGATATTTTAGAATATTTCTAGTATAGCGACTAAGTAATACTGAGCATAAACACGATCAATTTGTTTGTCAAAATTTTGCTCTATTGTAAAAACAATCTCATCTGTAAACAGATTTTTTCTGTGACCTCCCTTTGCGTAACGCTTCAGTGCATGTTCCGGTTATACCACCCTATTAAAGATGATTAGTTTATCGGTGAAGAAATGGCTAGTGTATCTCTTATAAGTTGTAAGTCCTAAGTCCTCCATTAATTATTTGCGCAAAAATGAGAAAACACAATCAATAGTCGTATAAAAATGACACATTCCAAATTCAAATGTACTATTTATTTATTCTAAGAGTATATATGGCCAAAAACATTTCCAGGTATTAAAAACAGTTGAATGTGACAAATAGATAATCGCGTTTTATATGTTAACAATACTATGAGCTAAAAATGCAGGATTGAGCTACTACTTCGCGACTGGCATCACGCCAAACGTGACAAAATCTTGGAATATGTTATGAAATGACGGCTAATATGTGTACTTTGTAAAAAGTGGGTACTCTCTATTTCCTTGCGTAAACCAGATCGTCAGGTGAACTGAGTGAGTGTTTCCCTCCAACGCACTAAAACTTAGTTAGGATTAGTATTGAATAAAACCTCTCTTACACTACTGTATTAACTAATCTATTTCGTTGACAAATCCTATTTATAAGAGTATATGGAGGCGGTGATACGATGGGCGTTGCGAATGTCTGTGATCCATGCCGCATTATCCAGGTCACTATTTTCAGTAAATTTTTGTTACAATATAAAACATTATTGCATCAGTTTTTGAGTTAAAACGTTTTGATTTGGAAAAAAAACGTAGATAGTCGTCAACAACTGACTACACTGACCGCAGTAACAATAACAATCGATACGTGTTTGTGTTTACTTCGAGTTCGCGCGTTTGTTTGGTTGAGACAGCGACGCGGGCCAGCAGCGTGCGGTTGTATCAGACTTATATTCCGCTTACAGAGCCAGACAGATAATATATCTGTGTGGCGCCACTGCACCATCAGATATTTTATCTGTCTGGCTCCAGTGTAAGTGGAGTAAAAGTATAAAATAATTGTGGCTTACAATAAATGGTGATGGCATTGATGCAGCTGAATTGAGCCGTCACAACTCACGACCGGGGCGGTACCTCTCGCTCACGTGGTACCCGTGTTGTAAGGTCTTAAACAAAAGATTGGTCTTGTAATCGAGTGGTCAGTAAAATTGTTATATTCCCACATCGCACATATAAAGATATGTCATAATTTTTTAAAATATAATAAAATGTTACTTAATGATTTTTTTTATAATCCCAGAGCTGGTGCGTGGTAAAGGTTATTTTAGAGAATTTATTGAACAGATTAGTTTTTCGTTCTCGATTATTCTATGACATTTAATCAATCTTTAGCCGATTAATATCTACCAACGTCCATTTTTTAGACGTGTAATTGTTATGCAGATAATCTCAACCTCTCTTTCTTCCTCCACTCCAATGGATCACCGGAAACATTTATTCTCTATTATTGCCCCAGGATACACAACTCATAAAGCACTGAATGTAATCTAATGCATGATTCACAATTTACTTGTCTGAGATCTAGCTAGAAAAAAATGAATATCTATATGTTAATACGTGAACAAAAAATCTTATCCAATTTTTATAGATTTGTGCCACTGCTGGAATTTGAAAAAATGGTACAGTTAACGAGTACATACTCAAAGGTACTAACCCAAAGGTTTATTATAATATAATTAGATTTAATTATTTTCATTTAATAAAATGCCACACTATGTATGTGTGCAAGCCACACAGTGCTTAAACTTTAGCTAAGTTTATTACCTATAGTACACAGAAATTGTGTCACTGCCAAAAATATTGTTGACATTTAGTTTTGATTAAACAAGTACAACAAGGTTTTACAGGCAAATTGCATTCAAAGCTGAAGCATCGAATTCGTTATCAATTATAACATTGATATCGAATTTTGACCTCTCAATGACAGTTAGTTTTATCTAAATAGTAAATACGCGACTTCGAACCGTTCATAACCTATCTAGATAGGTTAATAGTAGTAGACAAAAATTTTAAGAAAAAAATGTATTTTGGAATTAGTGAACGGATTTGTATGTTCTTTTTGTTTTATCTTCAACAAGTCAAATCATCTTATTATACCGTGCAATTTGTTTTAAAAATTGTAACATCTAACTCCTTGCATACAAAGTTACACCTTTGGGATGTAGGTATTCACGGACCTCTCGAAGAGTGCTTATTATATTATTATCATTACCTAATACATATAAATATGGTCACTTAATTTAGCACTAGTCCGTGGTAGCTCTGCAGGCTATTGAACGTGCTATGTTGGGTGTTTCATTGTCCGATAGAATTCGTAACGAAGTCACAATTCAGAGAATTAAGTATCCGATATCATGCGAAGAAGAAGAGCTCTCTGAAGTGGCAATGCCCTGGTCACACACTCAGAAGTTCAGATGGTAGGTGCGCCACTAAGGTTTAAGAGTGGAGGCCGCTTTGAGGAATACGAAGTGTTGGTCGACCGTTCACAAGGTGGGAAGACTTTCTCCGTGCAGTAGCTGGTCCGGGATGGATGCGAGTAGCAGGAGATCGGTCGTCTTGTTGTTCATTGAAATGTCCAGCAATGGACTGATAAGGGCTGATAATAATGATGATGAAATACATAGGCTTTTAGACCACATTTTTAGAAATGGCTGAAAGCCTTAACTACACTGAAACGCAAATGGAGTCATAATGACAATGGCTGACAACGCGGCGACGTTACATCTAAAGTGCCGAAAATGAAACATCGGAATGAGAACAGAACGGGATTCGACACTTGGTCTGTACTAGTTACGTAATATAGTGGTTATAGTTGTTGTTTAGTAAATAAATTACAAATAATAAGTATTTGATCTTAGGCATTGTAGTGTATATGATGTAATTAAATTAGGTACTCCTTAAAATTGTTATTCCTAATATCAATTCGTTTAGAACTCCTGGGCTAAAAAATATGGAAACCAACGATTACAATAAGAAAGGTTCTATGGATTTTTCTCTTCTTTTCCCATGAAGAATAAATGAGGTTAATTGTAGCCACACAGTGAACTGGCCGGTGGCAATGTTGATGAAAGGGGAATCGACGTCAGGACTCGATGCGTCTAAGATCATATTGATCAACTGCTGCTGCTTTAACTTTAGTCAGAGTGGTCTCTGCAGTACGGCGAGCACATAAGATGGTATCTGCAGTACGGCGAGCACATGAGATGCTATGTACGTCTAAGATCATATTGATCAACTGCTGCTGCCTTAACTTTAGTCAGAGTGGTATCTGCAGTACGGCGAGCACATAAGATGCTATGTACGTCTAAGATCATATTGATCAACTGCTGCTGCTTTAACTTTAGTCAGAGTGGTCTCTGCGGTACGGCGAGCACATAAGATGGTATCTGCAGTACGGCGAGCACATAAGATGGTATCTGCAGTACGGCGAGCACATAAGATGGCATCTGCAGTACGGCGAGCACATAAGATGCTATGTACGTCTAAGATCATATTGATCAACTGCTGCTGCTTTAACTTTAGTCAGAGTGGTCTCTGCAGTACGGCGAGCATATAAGATGGTATCTGCAGTACGGCGAGCACATAAGATGGTATCTGCAGTACGGCGAGCACATAAGATGCTATGCACGTCGTTTGACCGCCCCCTGACTCAAACCAGAACCAGTTGGGCAGCATGTCCTATTGCAGTGTCCTAACTTTGGCGGGGCTATTGTTCCTTGTGACTGTAGGCATTGACAATGTTAGTATACTCGTCAAAAAAACCAGTAGTCTGGATAGCCAAACACTTAGGAGTACTGAAAAATAATAAAGAGTGTAGCAAATTTGTTACTTGTCTTTAAAATAAAAAGAAAGGTTATATCTGAATGTCAAATATCATATACAATAATATCGTAAATGTCATGCATATAACAAATAAAAAAAATCTGTGTATGATTTTAAGTTATTGGGATCCTGCTAATGCTGTTCATGTAACAAACATACTTATCATGGAACGTTAAAAATTTTGCATCATAAATGAATATTTTCTTAATAAGTATTTCCGACTAAATATATGCCTTTTCTGTCGGTTTTACTAATTGAAATATTTTACGTTTTGCTTCTGTTAAACGGACTGGTCAGTTTCGCTGACAGTATATCTAAGTATTTTTGTAAATAAATATTGAAATCACATTTTACTTTTTGCCCGTCGACAAAAATAAGGAGACTTCATCACGGAGAGTCGGAATTAAGTTGACTAATTAACGTGCGCACACCGACAGCGATATGCTATATTATATATGCGAGCGAACATTTTTTTGTTAAATAAATAAGTAATATAATTATAATTTATTATATAATTAACTTCTCTAAAGAAAATTTAACACTTTGTGGTAATTATTTTAGTTTCAACCTTTATTTAGATTTAAGCCTTTGTTTAGTTTAAGTTCGCGATCCTCCAAACTCAAACACAATTATTTCAATCCCGTGTAAGTTACTATGAAGCCAAATTTAAATGGATCCTAAACAAACGCTTTAAAAGGAAAACAAAATTATGTGTACATGCAAAAGCTTTTATTTTAATTCGTTGGACAAGGATAACATTTTCAAAGCGCTTAAACGTCCATTTTCAGACGTTAAGGCACAAAAGAAAAAATATATTTAAAATCTAAAAATTATTTCTGTTGATTGCTCTGCAACCTTGGGTGTTTAGGATCTTGGTTTGAATACAGCGAATTACCAAACTACGCGCAGCCAAGGAAAGGTGCTGTGCGGCTGTGTGTGGGCGGCCTAAGAATATCCTCGCCCTCAATCCAAGCCCTTCCACCAAGTCCCTTAACATCTAGGAGGCCTCAGCGAGCTGGTTATTTGGTGTCCCGTCTGTTTCATAGTGATAGTGAAATAGACGGCAGCATCGGACGGCGCTCGCGCCGAGTGATAGCGTTACCATCAATCGGGTCGGCGACAGGCAGCCGTGGCGCCGGATCGAAACTTAATCTGCGATTACCAATCCCCCTGCTCAGCGTGGCAATTACGAGATATGAACGACAACTCAAAATTATAAAATAAAAATAAATTATTAAGTCAAACGGTCAGAAAACAATTTCTCGAACCGTAGACGGTGCTTCAGTTTGTAGGATGTTGTTTCTTAAAATGTATATTTCTAAAGCAAAGTTTAGTGTTATTAAAAAGTTTTTTTGTTTTATTTTACCAACAAAACGATTTTCAAAAATATCCCAAATCTGTTTTGATGAAATACACAATAGAATGAATTGTGCTTTGTTCTATTACGTTACATAAACATAACAAAGTTTTCATTACAAAAGACGTAATGGAGCCTAGGAACTGTTTTCTTGAAAAACGTGAAGAAAAGCAAATATGTACAAAGTATAAAGAGAACGCAATACGCTTGCATAACATATTTTTAACACATTTTATGACTCTTTTGTCATCAGTGAAGCAGAGTGAATTAAAGGAGGCCGGAGCGCAACCCTACAGTTTAATAATTATGTGGATGTCTATGGGCGTCGGTTGTTTTGTTATCAATAAGCTCGGTTTTTTTAATACAGCAAAAATTAATGCAAAAAATTAAGGCAAACAAGCAGTCGGTGCCTTTTGATGACTACCGATGCCCATGGAAATTAGCATGATTGTTACGCAGATGCGTTGCACTTCTATCATCACCCACCGCCCGAATAGGCCACCGGCTACTCACCAGCCGTACGAAACGCGACATCGACGCTGTTACTTTACGGCGGAATCAAGTGAGCGAGAGGTACTTTACCGGTCGTGTCGTCACAATTCCGTTGCATAGGAGGATGTAGTGTCATGCACAATGTATCGCACTACCTCCTTCTATGCAGCATGGCACTACCTCGTCCTATGAAGCATGACACTATCTCGTCCTCGTTCTTCGCCCCGCTGTAACTAGAAATTTCGACTTCTAACCTGCGCTTATAAATCGTGTTAAATAGTTTCCCACACAACAATATTATCCGACGGACACTTCCAGCAGAGCTGTCACTCGTCAGGCGCGTCGCACTACGCTGCCCATGTTTTATCACGCTTCAGTACCGCCACTCACCACTCCGCGCGGTCATGTCCATATGAAATGTGGAAACACGAAATTGTTATTCATCGTTTATGAATTTTGTTTATATACGATAATTTTGTGCAACATTTTGATTGCAGCATGTATTGAGGATACAAATGCGATTTTACATTGCGATCTTAAAGTCAGTTGTATAAAAAAGAAAGTTCGCCTTGCCCTGAGCGACATTAAAATGATATAGCAGCATTAATGATTGACAAGAGACCTAACATTATATAATAATTAATATATAATAAGCCTTCAATGTTAGAACTGCGTATAGTTGCTTTCCAAATGTAGTCAGTTATAATTACTACGTAAGTAATAATAGTTCAATGTTCAAGTGCATAATATGCATAAATCCCTGCTGCGCTCGCGGCGCAGTGGAGACAGCCGGTGAATGTACCGCTATACGATCGTAGAGCAAAAAAGCTGTGAAATGATTTAACATTTAACAGTAGAATGGTTCAAACAAACAAACTTTTCTGATTTATAATAATATATAATTTTATATGTACAGATGTACTGTTATGGTGCCATACGCTTATACAATACGTTGAAATGTGGTATTTTAATTTTGTAATGTCTATCTTGATGTACATAATATTATGAGCATTTAAATGATAAATGATAATAATATTCTAGTCAAATCCTTAACTTTTTCATTTACCAAGACGCACCATATATTTCTATTTTCCAGGATGAATAAAAAAATGATTTAATAAGTAATGAATCTCACAATTTACAATGTTTTCGTTCCTAATAATAATAAAACAAAAATCAAATTTTTTCATCAAAATATCGCCGGTCTACTAATGAAACGAGATAATATTGAAGACATTCTAAATGAAATTAAAATAAATGTCGGTTATCTAGATGTACTTTGCTTTACTGAAATTTTTCTAATAAAAGGTAATGAGTCTAATATCATTAGTGCGAACCATACACTTGCTACCTATTTCTCGCGCAGTATTGAAATAAGGGGGGGGGGGTTCATGTATTCTATTAAGAAAAGATTCAAATTTTATGCCAATAACCGTATTAAATTCTAGACCTTATGAATTTGAATGTTGTGCGGTGGAATTTACAGATTAAAATCTAATTATATTTTGTATTTACAGAACACCGGCGTCATCGGTACATATATTCCTTCGAGAGCTTTATAAATTATTTAAAAAATTACTCGAGGCATAAGAAAACAATTAATTTTATGTGGCGATTGGATCGTTGATTTATTAAAGTCAACCAAATATTTAAAATAATTAGTTTTCATATTATCTAATCACAATTTGTCAAATTATATTAGTACATCAATAAAAAAAATCTTGCATTGGCCTAATTGTCAGTATTATAAATAATACTCCCATAAAGCAATTATGTCTTGGTTTGTCGGATCATGAAAATGCACAACTAGTTATTGCATCAATTACAATAAAGGGCAAAAAAGACACTTTTAATTAATATTGCTATTAAAGGAGGAGAGATCTCGGAATAGATAATATTAAGATATTCGTAGAAGCTATGTCATCTCTAAGTTTCAATGAAATTTATGAGGAAACGGAAGCGGAAAAAGCATTTCATGATTTGGATATTTTGATTTACGATTTGTGTTTTCCTATTAACAATGTCAGAATATCAAACAGAATTCTACAACGTAGATGGATGACTAAAAACATTAATAGATGTTGTATTCGCAAGAGATGTCTATATTTAAAATATCATTTTTCAAAATCGCAATATTTTAAAAACAAGAATAAAACTGAATATCGTAATTATTTGACGATTCTGAATAAATGCATTCTAACCGCTCAATGACTTGTTAATCGTAATAAGCTAGATTTTATCTAAAAATACTTGTACATGGCAAATAATTAAAACAAAATTTAATTATAAAAGTAGCACATATAGTTATATAAAAGCGATTAAATGCACTAATAATTTATACAACCAAAAATAATATGTAATAAATTTAATGACTATTTTACTAGCTAGACAAGCATCAATAATATAACTAATTGTGATAAAAATATTGACATACCTTTTACTGCTAAATCTATGTTTTTACATTCTATTAATCCACCTGACATTATAAAAAAAATTAAATCTTTAGAAAACTTAAAGTACACGGGATATGACTACACACCAAGATCTTAATAGACGCTGCAACAGTGTTGTTAATCCGTTAGGTCATATTGTAAACTTAACTCTAATACAAGGACACTATCCAAAATACTCCTTAATTAAACCTCTCTGCAAAAAGGGCGATAAACTTGACATAAGAAATTACATATTATTATTAAAGAGAAATTTCAGTGTCAATTAATTTATAAATGACAATAGTTTAATAATAATTAGTCATACCTACTTAATATTGTACCTGGAATTAGTTAGTTTAAAAATCATTCTAATTTTAATGTAAGTTAAGATTATTGATTGACATTCGTAGATTGATAATAATTTTTGACATGGTAATTTTTTTTAAATTAATGTATTATCAGAAATGAAAATTATTTTAAATTAATTGAATTTTATCAAATTGTGTTAATGTAATTACTTAGATAGATAAGTATGTAGTTTATAATAAAAAAGTAGAATAAGTTGGTATACAATTAAATAATTTGCACGCTGAATTGGCAGAATATGTGGAGGCTACCTACTATAGATTTTTTGTCATCAACTTCTGAACGAAATTTGAGCAAATAAACTATTTCTATTCTATTGTAAAAGGAATCTAAAGTATATAAACACATTTAATATCCTTTGCTTAGGAAAATCGAGTACAGATACCTAAAATCGTTTTTTGGTGTCATCACTCGATTGCGCTATAGGAGACTGATGCATGTTGCAGCAGTTCTTATTATGCCGCGGTCTGGAGCTGGAGAGATATACCGTAGAGATGCCCTAGAGGAGACTGATGTATGTGGCAGCAGCTCTTGTCATTCCGCGGTCTGAAGCGGGAGAGATATAGTAGAAATGCGCTAATATATGATCGCCATGAGAATTGACCTTTATTATGTAATAAAAACAAATGCACATAGTATGAATTTTATGGAAGTGTTTGTATGAAATAAATTTAGAGTATAATGTTACGAAGGTTAACAAAAATCTTAAGTAAAGGAACACATTCTGTTGAATTTCTAACTCACAAGCACGAAGTTAAACTGAGCTCGAGGTGATAACTAGTGTACTGAGGTAATTTACATTTTTTTCTATTATTCCAATTTGGTTAGTGATGACGATTTTGTAAGAGGCAGTGCCTTTCTACATTACAGCCAAATGTAGCTGGCACGACCGTGGACGTAACTCACGCTCACATGATGCTGGTCTTAAAGTGACAATTGTGCTATCGTGTTTCGTGCGGTGTAAGCATTGCCTTGATGATTAGCTTAGTGATAAGGATGAATCTCCTTATCCTATAAACTGAGCTCGAGGTGATAACTAGTGTACTGAGGTAATTTACATTTTTTTCTATTATTCCAATTTGGTTAGTGATGACGATTTTGTAAGAGGCAGTGCCTTTCTACATTACAGCCAAATGTAGCTGGCACGACCGTGGACGTAACTCACGCTCACATGATGCTGGTCTTAAAGTGACAATTGTGCTATCGTGTTTCGTGCGGTGTAAGCATTGCCTTGATGATTAGCTTAGTGATAAGGATGAATCTCCTTATCCTATAAAAGTATAGGTTTCAGAAAACAGATATTTGGTGTTAGCGCGAAAGTTCCATAAGCGTCGAAGGGAAATGAAAGCTAAAATAATATAAATTTTCATTAGAGGAGTGAGAAGAAAATAAAATTTTGATGATGAAGTAGCAACGGAGTATCTCATACATGTTCTGTGTAAAAAACAAACTGGTGCATATAAATTAAGTCCCAAGCGTTTTCTTTTATCATTTACGCTCGATTTCGCAATTGTGAAACTATGAGTATGGAATATTTGCGGGGAAACTTGAGACTGCATCGAGGCTCCCTTGGTATCGACGTGGAGTGTATTATAACTGCATAATGCTCTTGGAAATATGCTTGCTTGTTCTCTGCAATTGTTTTTAATGATTCATCCGCTTATAGATGATGACGGAAATTCCTCTTTGAAATCTGAAAAAAATTATAAAAGTAACGGAAAAGTGCGTGCCGGACTAGCACCTGAAGGGTTCCGTAGCAGCAAACACAAAGAAACCCTTGTCATAAGCCACTAAATCGGTTTCGATCAAACCATTTTTCATTAAACGCTTTTATTGATTTGAGACCCTAATTTCTACTCTGTAGTTCTTGACTTTAGGGGTGCTGGTAACAGTTTTTATCACTTTTGGTGCAGATATCTCACAAAGTTTTAGTTAAATCCGAAGACAATTT